>VDFB02137114.1:0-10403 GCA_007258455.2 Sequoia sempervirens | reverse complement strand
ATGCTCTCCTAGAACAATAAATGCAACATATCATTAAAGAAATCTATATCTATGTATGTAAATGTGTATTTCTAAATGCAAGTGTAAATGCAAAGAGCATATGGTTTTGTAGTGTTATAGATACAACATATCCATAAATTAATGTAATTAAAATTGTAAAGTCTTCAACACATATAATATGAAATTGATCATGTTGGTGTTTTTTCCTGTAAACCAGGTTAGTCTTCTAATCTACCTATGGAATTGCCAATTCCAATCAAGGGCAGCTCGAAGGACCTAGACCAATTGACGAGGATTTTAATAATAACCTCCTACACTTTGGACTCTGCAAGACCCAGGAGGGTGGTCCCTATAATGTGTTTATGATCTCTGCACCAAACTCATAAAAAATCATTAACGATTCACAAATAATCCCACAAATAGCTCAACAGAATAGGATACCACTAAAATGAATTGGCCTTTCACCAGTAATATCAACTACTTGGAGCATGAGATGATTACAACATTATTTCGTAACTTATGAAAGTCATTTTATTAGCAATTTGGCGGCAAGCCCTAAGCAAAGACATACAAACATAGAGTTTCACAAATTCATACAATTTAGACCAGTGCCATATACCATTTGGGAGTCAAATTCACATTCATGATTCAACAACAGATTTAAATACTTAGCACACATGATCCCTAGAAATATTGCATTACAATAGTGTCAATTCCTATCCTAGCCCAATACTTCTTACTAAATCCCTCTACAAACATACCCATCCATGATTCTATCCAAGCACTTTAATTAATTCTTTGAATTAAAGCCAAAATAAAAAAACACACACATTAGAGCAATGAGATGAACGTCATAATCCTTGATTATTCTATTCAAAATTATGATATGTTTGTACAGAGGAGAGACATGAGCTCGAGATATAACATCATAGCTCAAATGCTAGTGCTGCTTATGAAACATCAAATCTCCATAACTTTAAAACCCATTATAGGATAACCCCAAACCTAAATTGCCTTAACATTCAAAAAGGTTCTTACAATCTACTCTACAATTATACCTAAACTCGACCTTCAAAATATCTAACTTGCCAACCCTTATTTTTGGCCTTGAAATCCTTCTTATAGAAAATGAAGGAGCAACAAGCATCAAGCTAGAAATTACACATGTCACCGGTCAATTGGACCGCTATGTGCCAATTCAAAAATATGATCAAAACCACCAAGTCCTAGAGCATCTTTTCATTGATTTCTACTCATTACACAATAGCTACAACATTTGTTACACCTCAGAACCTATGCCCAAAGACACCATGGAAACAAAACCATAATTAGTTATAATATAACCGCTAAGCTATCAGTTGCCAGTAATAGACACCGTTTCACTCCTCTTTAGTTAAGCACTTGTCCACCCAATTCTAATATTCCTCATCTGTTGGCCAATTAAAATTCACCACCTCCCTCACCTTGGTATTGTAAGGTGTGAATTTCACTACAACCTGGTTGGCCTCCCTCTCAAATGACTCTAAGAACATGCTAGTATTAATTATTTTATCCATGCTGTTTACCAACAAGTCATGGTTTGAGTCATCACAAATCAATTTGATTTGTGCATTAATAACCTCTTCTACCCTATCTTGCCATTGCTGTAGTGTCTTAATATTTCCTTGTGCATCTATTACATCAATCATCAAAACTCTTTACTAGTTCTCTAATTTTCCTACTCAAATCATCAGGCAGGGCCTGAAATCCCTTCAATGATTTCACAAAGATTTGAGTAGGCTTTAATGACTGGGGCCTGTTATTTACATCAAATCTGGAAGCCTTAAATATAACATCTAAATCAGTGGCCTGAGGGATCCACTTCTCAACCAGAGATAGAACCTCTTCCCGATCTCTATTAATGTTTTGTATTCCACCCAAGAATAAAGAATATAAAGAATGTATAGCTGACAATCTAGAATCAACCTTCTCATTTAAATGCCTCAAAACGGTGTCAACCACCTCATTGTGTTTAGCCATAGCACCATCCTCACTCGCCCTTAGGGAAGCCTATAATTCTATGATTTTATTCATCATCTACTTTTTGGTAGGATCTGCAGAATACTCATCTTCCTCTTCAATTGGCCTTGGTGCAGGGCTATTAGCAGGTGTCTGAATTGGGGATCTAGGAGTAGAAATGATTGGGATAATAGGGGGAAATGACCCCGAAGTAGTAGGTAATGCTCTGATAGCAAAGGCATTGGAGGATTTTCCCACCTGCTCGTATCTCAATCTATCTACTTCAAACTATAGCTCAATATTTTTTTGCTGCATTCTACTATACTCCCCAATTATTGCATTATACTTTTCAATTAGGCTTTTCTTTTTAGCTTCATCTCTTTCAGCTATCTTCTAGGCCAATTTGGCCACATTTAGTGTCAGGCTTGTGGCTTCTATTGTTGAAGTTTCAGAAGCTCTCTTGATAATGAGCCCGCTCCTTAGACTTGGGCTAATATCAGCCACATTTAGTTTTCTACCTTGAGGTGCCAGTGCCCATATGGCTAAAGTTTCATATTCCTCACTAAAAGAAGAGTCTTGTAGAGCTTCCTTGACTTCTTCTTCACTATTTTGCATAGGATGCTTATACTGCATAATAGCATTGAATGCTACAACATCAGCTATGTCCCATTCAGGGAGGAGTAAGACACCAGACTAAGATACAAGTTTCCTTCCTTCATCAGGAGTAATGCTTTTGAATTGCTCCATTAATTTAGCTTTGACTTCATCATCATTCTCCTGGTCAGACCTATCAGGTCTTGATTCCCTCCTGGTCTTGCATTTATCCTGATATTCTTCAAGTTTCATCCTCCAGATCAACTGCAAGAACACAAGAGTTTTCACGAAGCCATCATCATCCAACAATGCCTTGCAAGCCACCATTCTGGCATCCTGTACACACTGCCCCTTTATATCCATATCAGTTAACATCAATTGTGCTGATCTAGGAGGGGAGGGGATACCAACCTGCATGTCCTGATTAGTTACAATTATTTCATCCACCAGATCCTCTTGTGACTCCTCAACTCTTCGCCTCTTAAGGCTTGGCTTTGATGGAAGCTCTACAGGGTCATTTCTAGGTGGTGAATCTAGATCCACAATTTTTATCCCCCTAGGTTTCCTAATCCCATGACCCGGTTGTGATGATGTTTTCATTATTTGTTTCCCTTTTTTATCTCCTCCTTCTTCATCACTGCTATCATCTCTCTTCCTTCTATATAGAGGCATGTCCACTGGTGGATGATAGGTCGACCTTGTTTCTTCAGGCCTCGCCTCTAATCCCTGAATTCTCCAGTCTAGTTCCGAGTTTATTTTCTTGGTTTTCAAGGTGCTCGTGATTTATTTGAAATTATTCATCAAGAAATCAATTCTTTTATGAAATGGAGTGAACTCCATCAATGGATCATATTTTGGATCCAGTTCATGCACCATGACTAGCATTTTCTCATAAGCAATCCACTTCTCTTTATTTAATTCCTACTCGCTCAAATCAAACTCATTTCTAATCAAATCCTCAAGAAAATTAAAAACATGAGAAAACTTTCCACCCTTAATTCTTTGCCTAAATAGGGCAAAGAATCCCTTAGGGTCATACTGCCTCCTAGATCCACTCTTCAAATGGTAGTCATCAAAATATATGTCAAAGTGAACCCATCCTCCCTTAGAAAAAATAAAGTCTGAAACAACATTATAATCAGGGGACAAAGTCCCTTTTCCTTTTTCTATCAAATTATTTTCATGAATACAACCTAGTTGCCATATGACCTCTGCAAATCCCATTCTTGATGGTACATTATATGGGAGAATATGAGGAGCTCCCTGGAAACCATAAACCCTTAGGACAATGCTTATAGGGTATAGAATGATGTCACCCCAATTATAACACACCTTCAAATTAGGCTTCCTCACTTTGGGTCGGAGGAAGTTGTGCAAATCCTCAAGAATCTTTGGCACATTCACCATCAGTCTAGCTCTGAGTCTAGAAGCAAAGCAGTTATCAAAGTGCACAAAACTGGCATCTCCCTTGTTGCAAGACAAGTTTGCACTCCAAGCCTGCACTGGTAATTTTTCTCCATTCATCTCCTACCTCAAATCCATCTTCTTTGAGAAGAAATCAGCATTATTGTACAAGAACATATGCATTAATAAGGAGTACCAAAAGAAAGGAGTACTAGTGTCCCCCACATACAAGTTCAGCAAACCCTCATGTATCCTTTTAGCAAGGAAAGAAGCATAGTTGTACACTACAAAAAAGTTAGGATGCTGAATTTGAGCCCCCATAAACATATAAGCAATGGGCATCACGGTATTAGGGCTGAAACCTAAAATTTGGCAAAGTGAATAAAAAGTTGCCAAGAAATGATCAACAAAACAACTCAACTTGAAAGGTTCCCAGTCAGTTGGGTTGATGTGAATCGTTGAACTGCCCACCCTGGCTAGATGAGGAAGCAACTTTAATCTGAAAAGAGGTTGTGCCTTGGCATATTCCTACTGCATTTCATCAAGGTCTATCCAAACCAAGAATGAGCTATATTCACTTAAATCAAAAACCTGCCGAATCTCATCTACATTTATATTCAGTAAAACCTCACCATCATTATCCCTAATAATCCTTGTGATGGGATCATATCATGCAGCCACTGCCCTGAGTAGGTCAACATCAAGAAATAAATTTGGCACCACAAGTTTTCCCATATCATATCTTCAACCATTTGAAAAAGGATGAGACATATTTTGCTGCCCATACCATCTCCTAAACATTTCCAAGCCCATCATTTGTACCCTACATCCGCAATGTTATAGGTTTTATATCTTAATCCCTCACCTAAGGCTGTCCCATTTATTAAGATCAAACCCCTCTTCTTGTCATTTGTTGACAAAGGGAATTGGTCAAGGAAATCATCGTATAGATTCCTTTGCAAATAATCAATAAGGCCAGAATGTTGCTTTAGTAGCGCCATTTCAAACAACCAAGGCTTCTCCTAAGATCAAATTTGTGAACAAACTAGGGCTACCCAAAACGAAATTACAATAGAATTTTGCAATTTCCCACAATTCAAAAGAACTAGTAACCCTAGAACCTTAATCCAAAAAACTGCTGACTAACACAAAGCAACCCTCCACAAGAATCACATTCAAATAGAAACAGTGATAAAGAAAGTAACTCACGGGATTTTGCGCCCTACAAAAAATCAAACCCTGCTGTAATTACTTTGAAAAAACTCTTTCTTTGGCTCTGGACCGCTTGGAAAACACTTGAATGCCCTTGTGGTGAAGATAGACTAAAATTAAATACTTAGAATTTATGAGAAATGGCCAGAAGACGTCTCGTCCGCCATTAAAGCTTACTTGCACACCGCGCCAATGACTTCAATTGTATTTGACGCAAATTTAAATCTTTGCTGTCAATCTCTTGTTTCTATTAGATTATCGAATGGTCACCTTCAAAGAAGCTGACAACATCTCCACGTCATTATCAAGGACCCACCATAATACGCAACGCCAAAAGAATACACGTGGCGCCCGCCCGCGATATCACGATCATTCAAATCCCTTCTGTTTAGGATCATGTGATAGAGGGCAACCGTTGATTCCCTTCATCGGTGATCACAATCATACATAACAGGGAGTAGCATCAATACCTATCCGTTGAGTAGCTTTTTTCAACAAGGTTAAAACATCGTTGTTGATCATGAGCACATGCATCTCATATGTGGTTTAGTAACCTGCTTCATAACACACTAAAGTCTGATACACATATTAAACACTTTTTTTTAACTCTTTTTAGCATTGACAAACTGGAACACGTGGCGCCCACCCGCGATATCGCGATCACCAAATAGCGAGCAGTGGTGTCATCGCGAGATCATGGGGAACGGTCAAAATCAACCGTAGGGAAATTGACGGTCATCAAAATAACCCCTGCAAAACATTAAAAATACTTAGAAGAAAATAAGGGGAAAGGGACACCGCCTAGGGCAACGACAGTCGATGACTCAATTTTGTTTTAAAAGTGCGAGGCACAGACCGACCCAAACTTTAATAAATAAAAGGGGCAGGCAAAATATTTAGCATTTTTATTATAAAGGTGCCTAACCTAGACGATTCAATGGGACATAAGTTGTTTTTAAAACCCCTCCTCTAAAGGTAACGACAAAAAAGACCCAACCCAAAGATAGAACACCAAGGTTTCATGGAAGCAAAGCAAAATTCCATCCCCAAGTACCTTCCAAATAATCAAGACAAACTAGTAACAAAAGGAAACCAAGGACTTAAATTTGAGGCTCCATCAGATCAAACTATTAAACTACATGAGAAATAAATGAAAACAGTAAATGTATATATATGTGTATTGCAAATGTAGGTGTAAAATAAATAAGAATAATAAAAATTATAAAAGAATATAAGGAAAGGTCTGCTCCCTTCTTGGTAGTGATAACCTCCTCCACACACAACCCTTAAAAATTATGAATAGAGGAATATAATCTTTGAAGAACTCAAAGTTGATTCTCTCCTACTTGATGCAATTAGTCATTTTATCCTTAGAAACATTTATAGTGATTACTAGAGGCACATAGACCAATTCTTCATAATAGAAGAATTTGATCATACTTTTCCAATGATGGCATTATGAGAAAACCTTAGATTAAATGAATAATTCCTAGCTAAGTTCTTTAAATCATGTCCAACCATATAAGAGAAGAAGACCACCATGTGTACCGGATACCATGGAGAAAGGCTAGTCTTTGGGCTCTTTCATCAATCATCCTACCTTAAAACATACCAAAATCTCCTAGCAATTAGACATAGGAAGATTTAATATGACTTAAAAAAAATTATTGCCAAAGCATAAACTTATGATGACTTAACTAGGACTAGTACACCTCCCCATTAACCACTTAGACATATGGAAATTAAATGTAATTTGCTTCTATTTTTAGTCATGTAGGTGTCCAATAAACCACTTGGTGGTGTTTCCCTTCAAGTTTATTTACTTGAATGAAGAGAAAAAGTCCTTTGATTACAATTAGAGAATACATTTGAGGCTTTGGTTGTGTAATTGGTGGACCATAGTCACATTTAACACTTGTTACAAAGTTTGGGAGTTAAAACGTTAAGTAGATTTGATTTGTGATGGACACATTTGGATGGTAGTAACAATAGCTTGCAATCTATCAAGACTTGATTACCTTATAACTTGTGAAATTCTAGCAATGAAATGATAGATTAATCATAATGTCACCTTGGGATCACATCACCATGAAAGAACTTCATCCAACATCCTTACGAGTGTAGGTACCACCAAATAGGTATTTGTCAAATATGTCTTCCTTGAGCGAGGGAAATTCAGGAAGAGAAGAGGAAAGCGAGACATGTATTATTTCTAAAAGAGGGAGATCAACTAGAGGTCAAAAGATTAGAAAAAAATTCCGTAAATGCATGGAATTTTTTCTTGCTAAAGGGGGGTCATGTTCTTATGATGATGAGAGCATATGCAATGTCGAGGTGCCCTTGAGGTACAAACATCTATAGAAACAATGGGTACCCAAGGAACTTCCTCCAATAAACATTTTTTTTTGTGTCAACGAGAGGATATGTCACATAGCACCATTGTCATTACATGGTTTGGGCCTATTTTGCATGGACGGTATAAAGGTCTGTTATGACAAAGTTACTAAATTGATGAAGTATGTTGGACCCTATTATAGTTACAAACATTGGATGCAACTGGTTCGATATACATGAAGTATGTGTAGGTATGCATTATCAACAAATTATATACAACTAAAAGATAAGGATCAAAATAAAGGAGTGGCTATGTACATTGACGGAAGGCCAAAAGCATCAAGGAATATTGCAGGGTTTATAAACAGTACACGACTTGGGTCAACAAATAAGCAACCCAATTTCATATTCGAGGCATGCGAGGGAAACTGTGTATTCGTATGTGCTATAAAATCAATAACTGCAGGGGAAGAGTTGCTAATTGATTACAATTTGAATCGCTTAGTTACAAACACAGTTACTATGGGGGTGGTACGTATTATATAGCATTTTACCCAACCTCCAATTAATGACTCCAATAAACTATTTTATTCTTATGTTTTTTTTCATAAGTCTATTGGTTTCAATTTGGTAATATTTTTTTATATTTAATTTTTGTCACAGGGGGACGTTGATCGTACGAAGGCTCTGGCCCAGAGCACAGATCGTGATGTATCTTTAGGCACTTCTACCTGATAGGTTTACCTCATTGTAATTGTACAAATTAGATACGAGCAAAATGTTTTATTATTATGTTTTTTCATAAATTTATTGGGTTAATTTTGATAATGTTTTTAATATTCTTGTTGTAGTCGACTAATTGGGAAAGGCACCAACAATAGAGGAGAGCATCCATAGTGAGGTGCAGCCAATATTTTTGATGATGATATGACTTATTCAAAGAACCCTTTCAATAATGATAAAGAAGCTCATGAAAATATGCAATGAAGAAATGACTCGATTGATGTCAAAATGCCTCAAACAGATGAGATAAGAGAGGGTTAAAGTATTGATGAGATTACAAAACTTGCAAGTAAGCTGTCATGAGGTCTTTAATTATAACATAAGTTCATTCATGGTTTTATATTTTGTACTCTTTTATGTCATGAACTAAAATATGTGTTGTTTTTATAGGGTTATTTGCCTCCTCATGATGCTCCTGGCCATGATCAAGGTACTACAAGTGCTTCCCGAGGAGTAAGGGTTGGTACAAGTGTCCATCTTGATCTTCCTAGGCATACATCACATTATCTAATCCCATCATCCATGCCTATATTATCGTTTGAAATGTCAGCAACACATACCATGCAGGGATCCGTTAACGCACCCTCTGGCAGCGAACACATACCAGAACATGTGTCAGGACATGTACCTGGGGATGTAGAGGCCACTGGTACTAGTGATGTTTTAGCAGCATTTCCTGGATCTTCATGTATTGCTAGTATAGGAACATTGCCGGTCACACTTGTGGTGACCGAGGGTTTCATTCCCATAAAGATAGAGAAGGTCCCAGGTACTTTAAAATATTTTAATTATTATTCTATATAATCCAATTGAAATTTACTTATTGATTGCTCTTTTTAGACTATTGATCCCATGATCATTTTGGTAAGAAATGATGTTTTTATAAACATCTAAGTGATATTACATTGGAGTTCTTCGTCCACCCATACGCATACTCCGTGGAATGCCCAAATGAAGATTTAAAAGATGAGCTCATTAACCTGCTTAGTTGTGCCGCTCGCGATAAAAACATTCAACCCAATCAAGGTCCTTTAAGAAAACCGGGTACCTATCTAAAAGTATGCTAGGACCAATATAGGCCGCACGAGAAGAACAAAAAGCACAAGTGTCCCCATGATTTCGGATAGAGTGGAAGGACCGTGTCCGGCGGAAAGAGAAGGCTAAAAAGAAAAAGGAAAGACACCACCGGGCCAAGGAAGGTATGTGATATAGAAGCATAAATCTACAAAAAATTCAGATTAATCGCGATTTTTAAAAAAAATTGTAGGCTAGACGATTTTTTCCCTAATTTTTTGAAAAAATCATTGACTTTTTGGTCAATGATTTTTTTCCGCTTCAAACTTCAAAATTGCTAAAAAACATGTTTAAAATCTGCAAAAAAACGTGAATAAAATTGAGCTGATTTTCGCACAAAAAAAACCATGAGACCATGGCTTGTTTCTTACTATTATGCTTTGATATATTTTTTCCAAGCAACCATAGCTTGTTTGAAAGCACCTATTTTAGGCTTTTAGCCATAGCAGCAAGGCAGTGAACTGTTTGATAAAATGCTTTGGTAGACATGTATGAAAAATGCAGTAGCATAGACAAGGCAGTGAATAGCTTGAAAAAAATGTCTCAAAGAAATGTAGTCTCATGGTGATTTATCAATTTTCATGATGAATGCCATGACAAGAAAAATTGCTATGGATTGTCAAGTGGAATCCCATCACCGAGATCAAAGATTTCTAGGCATTTTTTTCAAACAATTCACTTCCTTGTCTATGTTATTGCCTACTATTATGCTTTGGTAGATTTTCTCCAAGCATCCATAGCTTGTTCAAAATCACCTGTTTGAGGTTTTTACTTTTTAGCCATAGCATGAAGGCGTTGAACTATTTGATAAAATGCTTTGGTAGACATGTATGAAAAATGTGGTAGCATAGAAAAGGTAGTGAACTATTTGAAAAAATGCTTCAAAAAAATGTGGTCTCATGGTGATGGAATGCCATAACTAATGCCATGACAAGCAAATTTCTATGGATTGTCATGGCATTCCATCACCATGAGACCACATTTCTTTGAGGCATTTTTTGAAA
>VDFB02137113.1:21695-37240 GCA_007258455.2 Sequoia sempervirens | reverse complement strand
TGCACTTGTTGTATCAATGTATTTGCAAGAGATGGTGTTGCATTATTTTGGTTTGGTGTCATGATGTTGGTATTAAGGTCATATGTTGGATTTGAATTGGGATTGGTGTTTTGTGATGTGGGACCTTGGTTTCCATATTGATGTGTGTTGTTTTGGTTTGGTATGAAATTGGAATTTAGGTTTGTTCCAAAGGTCATGTTTGCATGTGGTATGGTGTTTTCGAATTGAGGTGTAGACCCTTGATTTGTTCCTTGATTTTAAAATTTGGTCCTTGATTAGCATTTTGAAATGAAGGTGTAGGCTCTTGATTGATGTTTTGAAATGAAGGTGTAGGTTCTTGATTAATGTTTTGACATGAAGGTGTAGGTCCTTGATTGGTATTTTGAAATGAGGGTGTAGGCCCTTGATTGGTATTTTGAAATGAGGGTGTAGGCCCTTGATTGGTATTTTGATTTTAGAAATTTGGTCCTTGATTAGCATTTTGAAATGAAGGTGTAGGTCTTTGATTTATGTTTTGACATGAAGGTGCAGGCCCTTGATTGACATTTTGTGATGAAGGTGTAGGCCCTCAATTGGTATTTTGAAATGAGGGTATAGGTCCTTGAGTGGTGTTTTGATTTGGGATCCTTCGTGAGACAATGTGAAATTTTCTAGAATTATTTGGTGGGTGTTGACTTGATGGAGGTGTGCTTTGAAATTGGAATAAGGATCCTTGATTTGTGTTTTGAAGTGTGGGTATAGGACCCTGGTTTGCATTTTGGAGCAAAGGTGTGGGACCTTGTGACATAGAACCTTGATTTGTGTTTTGAAGTGTGAGTATAGGACCTTGGTTTGCATTTTGGAACAAAGATGTGGGACCTTGTGACATAGAACCTTGAGTTGTGCTTTGGAAAAGGGGATTTGTAAAGGTCTTATCCATGGCATTTGAGGAACTTCAAAGTGTGAAACTTTGTCCTTGTGTAGTAGTATGGGTTACCTTGTTTCCAAGTGTTGAGATGATTGGGATGTGTATGGTAGTGGTAGCCATGTGTGTAGTTGTCCCAAGGGGTATGTTTGACATTTGTTGTGATGAGGGAATGCCAAGTGCAAATGGATTTTTAGTTTCTTCTTCTACTATGGTTGATACATCAAAGCCTTGAGGTAATTTGGCACCTTTTTTAGCTAGTGCATAAAAGAGTTTTTTTGGGTCAACACTAACAAGTTCACCAACCATGTTTAAGACTCTTAGGTCTTGATAAGCTCTTTCAATTTCTTGAGTCAATATCTTGTTGAATTCTTCTAGGCTTAGGTTTTCCCATGTGTCATTTTGGTCTCTTTGTGGTGTGTCTCATGGAGGTGTGGAATGATTTGAATTTATCCCAAGGGTAGTGTCATGGAAAGGGTCACTTGAAAAATCCATGTCCTTTCTTTTGGTTTATGACCTTGTTTCAACCATGTGAGACTTTTGCAAGTTGAAGGATAATGCAAGATGGTAATGAAACTAAACTATGTTTTTGGATTTTCTTGAATTTTTGAATATGAGGATGCAAGGTGATTATGCAAGGCTGATAATGACCAAAGGATGAAGCTAATGAGTGTTAAAGAATGCTAAAGGTTGATTAATGGTCAAGGATGATAATAAGCTAAATTAATGATCAAGGTAATAATGGAACTAAGGTTAAGATGAACGTAAGCTATGTTTTTGTATTTTTGGGGTATAAGGATGCAAGGATAATGAGACTAATGGATGCCAAAGGGATATGAAAGGTTGACTAATTGATAATGATATGATGCTAAGGCTAAGGTGAAAATGATTTTTTTTTTGTATTTTTTGGGATAAAGGTGCAAAGTGCAATTGAGATTATAGATCAAAGTTTGGAAAGATGATGATAAAAGTTATGATCAAAGGGATGTAATATGGATCTAAATGAGGTCAAGTTAATGCAAAGGAATCCTAAAATTTCAAACAAAGGATGGCAATCAAGCTAATGTAAGCCCAAGGTAACAATTCCAAGTGTCATTGACATTTGTGATAATTGAGAGGATGATTTTGACAAGGTTGAGTCAAGGCTAGGAAACAAGCTTGAGACTCAAATTTGATAAAGGTGACAAAGGTTCATAATATAAGGGATTAAGGTCAATGACAAATAGAATATGCAACCAAGGATTTTCCAAAAGCTTAATGGTCTTCTAAAGTCTAAAATTTTAAAAGGGAGATGCAAGCTAAGTTTTAATATTGATTATACCAGGTAAGGATGCAACCTAAAATATGAGGTAACCCTAAATGACAATGCTGGAAATGACTAGTAAAGGCTTGCAAGTCACTGATTTAGCAAGCAAGGTCATTGTAAAAATGATTTGATCAAATTTTGAACAACGATTTTGGCAGTTTTTGTTTATCAGACAATTGTGGCTCTATTATTTGCAAATGTGTCATTTTAGGTTGTGGGAATCCAAATCACAGTTGCAATTTAGGTTAATAGTTGTGGATCTGTTTTCTACATGTGCAGTTCAGGATGACAGTTGTGGTTTTCCAGTTATTAGTTGTGGTGTAAAGTATCAGTTGTGACTCTATTTTTGACAGTTGTGGTTCACAAAATGTTGTTTTTGACAATTTGATGGTTTCTGACCTAGTTTTTGAGTGGATTTTGACTGTTTTTGATGAAATCTAATTGGAAAACACAAAATACAATATCAAGCACTTGTTTTTGGTCTAGTTTTGGATGTGAAAATGTTTGATTTCAAGATAAAACACACATAGACAATAATGCACAAGCCCTATGGTTGGCAAGGAAACCACTGATCAATATCCCCACTTGGATTTCTCCAGCCACTTGAACAAGGCAGAGAGCTAGAGACTTGGTGGTACTGGCTCCCCTCCACGACACTCACTTCTCGAGCTCACCAAGTCTCATTCCCCCAAAGAGGAATTCTTGTCTCTACACATGCTCAGTGAAGACGTGGGGTGCCTTCAGAGGTTTGACCTCCTGCGATCAACAAGCGTATAAAAGGTTTTTGGAAACTAACACAAATTGGCTCTTAGTAAGGGCATCCATTTAGAGTGGCCATACATGCGACAAGATTAGCTCAAGACTATGGTGAGTCAAGAGGCCTCCCAATCCTTTGCACAAAAAAGACTTTCAAGTAGCTCACAGGGCTACTGAGGGTGGCACTTGTCGGTATGACACATCTACACCTGTTGCTAATTGACTTTCGTCAAGAAGCACATTTATTTATAGTGGCTTGGAAGAGCTTGGCCTTAGCTTTGTTACCACTTGGGTCATTCCCACCTTTCGAAGTGGGGTGGCAGGTCCTCTAATAAAAGGTATACAATAGCGAGGAAGTACACTTATTTTTTATCATCCCAGATCCCACGAAGCACAAGGAGAGAGCATATTTCGTTCCTTTTCCTCACCCTCACATGGGGTTCATTTTAAGCACCAAATCAAAATATGTGGTGTGATTATACAAATGCCAAAGAGGTACTTTTGGTCACTCAAGATCACCGGATGGCGAGAGAGGAGAGCATATGCACTCTATGACAGTTGTAAATCATCAAACACGAAAGACACTTGTTGATTTTACCCTTTGCTTATAATTTGAAGACACTTGGATTCATTTTATGCCCATGACGTGAAATGCAAATTCATTTTAATACCCATGAGTGTAAGAATATAGATTGTTGTTCTTTTTAAAACCTTATGAGTGAAAAATGCAGATTCATTTTATCCTTATGATCCTGATGCAAGTTGTAGAAAACAACAAAATGGAAATTTGCTTAAAACTAAACTAAAGCGAAGCTCAATTATTTTGTTTGTTTCGCTGTTTGATATTCACCTGGCCTCAATCAAAAAGACAAATTGGTGTTTAGGGTGTTCATAAAGGCCAAATGGGGAATTTGCATCAAGGGTTAGATCATGCACTTGAGGATATTTCACAAGGAGGTCTATTGGAAGGCATGCCTCGATTAGTTTTGGCACAAAAAACTCATAAGAGAAGAAAGTTGGCAAGACCCTCCTATTGTCTTGCCAACCGGTGGTATTCTACTTGGTTTTATACACCCGCCACTAGGACATTCGGAAGTCACCATGAGTCTTTATGTATGTCTCGCTGGGATGTCTCACCGGCCAGCTCACTGCTGGTATCATAAGAATGGTTTTCCTTTTGACAAGGTCTTGTCGAAGATGGAAGTTCTCGAAGGAAGATATCATCTACAAGGGAGGTCTTGCCTATTTAGCCAATTTGGACCAAAAGAAATGTCATCATGAAGAAGGCTATTCTGAATCAACGCCTCGATGACCCAACGGTCTTCGTCGAAGGGGATTGCTCTCTCGCATAATGTTTGGACTACCGTGGAGGCCCCATACAAGGAGTGGTGGTCCCGGCCATTGGCTCCCTGGCTGAAAGGCCTTGAGTTCACCTGTAATTTCTACGTAACGTGCTGTGTCTCATGGAAGGATTTAGCTTTGGTGAGAGGTCTTGTTCACCAAGTGGATGTCTCCTTTGAAATGAAGTGAACTTTCACCAAAGAAAAAGGACCCTCTATGACAAGTCTTCTGACCCAGCATCTCACCAAGCGATGGCTTTCAAGTATATGGGGGCTTCAATGGTTGCCTGCACCCATGGACAGGCCCTCGTAGAAGTGAAGCAAAGATTGGTGAAGTAGTAGGAGCTCAGGAGATGTTTCAAATGATTAACTGAGGTCTCACAAACAAGGTAACTTTTAATGATGTCTTGCCAACTTGGATGGGGTCTAGTCAGAATGAAGTGAGCTCTCTGGGGAGAGAAAGGAGCTCTATGAGGTCATAAGTTGAGAGAATTGTGTCTCACCGCATAGGGAGAGTCGGCTACGGTGGACTCATCAGCCAAGAGGAGTAGTTCGATAAAAGCTCTTGCCGACAATGGAGAGTCTTGCAGATAGTGATCAACTTGCCATGGAAAAAGATATCGATAGGACTCTTAGCGCTCGCTATGACCTCCTGCCGACTGAAGATCTCTTCTTGGCCCGATGTGTCTCTGGCAATAGTCTGGGCGATGACGAGGGCAAGATTGGTATGAATTTTGCATTCGATATAGGGTCTTGTCGACTGTCGCATGTCTTGCCAATAGCTACTACGAGGTGTACTTGCATCGGGGAGACACGATTAGTGTCTCACCAACATGCTATGATGAAGCAACCTTGACCGCCTAGGAATCTACGTGGCATGGCTCAATCAACTGGCGAACCAGCAGGAACCATCAGCCATTTGACTATTTGACTCCCCCTACGAACGAGACCAATAGAGCATAAACGATATGGACTTTTCCTAAGACCAAAGGTGATGGGGCAGCTTGGAGATCAATCATGTCAAGATCTAAATGAAAAGTTTAGCCGCTTTGGTAAGGGAAGTCAATCTACGTAAGGTTTTGAGTAGAGGAAGGCTAAAAGAAGAAGCCGTCAGTCTCGAGGACAGCTGTGAGGTCTACTGGAAAAAGGTAGATCGATATTAATGGTAAAGCTCCAGGGGCATTCAAGGCAGCTCTTCAAGGAAGTTCGAGAGTGGACACGGGGGCTAGAAGTGAATGTTGTGGCTATAGAAGAATCTGAAGACTTCTCCTAATGGCGATCTTTCACACCGACAGGGACATGGGGGATGCGCATTGAATGCATTAGCTTTATTTCCAAAAGATCTGAGGGTCGACCTTTCTTAGAAACTGATATTTTTTGTAAACCCTAAAAGAAAAGGGCCGATGCTTTTAGTTTCGTATATATGGCATTTTTGCCTCTTTTGTAGGGAGTTCTTACTTGCATATTTTCTACTTTTGTGACTTCTGAGAGTCCTTAGAGGAGAATACTGAGTTTTGTAACTCATTTAAAGACATTGTATTTACAGTTTCACCTTTGGAGATCAATAAAGAAAGCAACTTCCGCCTTCTCAGTTATCTGTTTCATTGAGTGTGTTGAATGATTGATAAATTTACATGTGAGTTTCTTTTATTCCTTGTTAATTGTCTCATTAATAACACTTTTAAGTAGAGGAGATGTGTATATTGTAGGTTATAGGTTATATTAGTGATGCAAACAGTTTTAGTTGTGAGGAGAATTTATCATCCTTCTAGGATTGTATGTATCGTAGCTTTCTTATAAAACATTTATGCAATATCATATGAGTATTGAGTGTTGCATATCAACTTTTACTAGTTGATTGAAAATTGTGTGTTAAGCAGCTGTTCATGTTTGAACAAATTTGGTGTATCACCATAGGAGTAGTTTCCAATTTATGTATTCCTTCTCCCTTTACCTCATAAAGATTAGTAGTTTAGGTGATAACACAAAGGAAGTTGGCCTCCTCGGGTTAAGCTGACCGCTTACATGTGAAACCCACATCTTAGGAGGAGGCCTTCCCATGTAACTAGATTGTTGGAAGCTTATATTCACAGGGTGCAAAGTCCAAGAATAATGCTTTCTAAAGAAATAATTTTTGGGAGCTCCACTCCAAAGCCACATGCTAAAAAAAAAGAGTTAGTAACCAAAAACCCTACCCTATTTGGAAACCCAAAAAGAAAAATGAAAGCAAACATAAAACTAGAAATTTTATACTAGACAAGCAGTTGCGTCGTTCTTTTCAGCAAATGTGCCACTACATTGCATCACACCAGAAAAAATGCGTCGCGACTTTGAATTCAAAATTTCCCACCTATCGTTGCCTTCCATAGATGCATCGATATTTTCATCAAATACGTCATTTGCTATTAGATGCGTCATTGTTTTCAGCAAATGCGTCATTTCGTACTAGAAACTTGCAAAAAACAGAAAGAAAGCCATACAAAATCTTGCAAAATTTTATCTTCACGTTGGGTTCACCAATGTAAGATGGGGGAAAACCTTCTAGCCTAGATAAAGTGACAACCACAACACTTCTAAGCTAAAAACCTCATCTAAAACAAGAGAATACAAACAAAAATGAGGAATAAGATGCAAGCATTCAAATGAAAACACTCCCCATATTGCAGTTGATTCACTTCCCTTATCTCCCCTATTTCTCCTTTTGCAAACTTTGCCCTCATATTTGAAGTAGAACTTGTGTAAATACCTGCAAATTGTAAGCAAGAAAGTTGGTGATAAGTGGTTGTTAAGGGAAAAATGGAGGAAGGCTACTTTTATAGATAGCCATTTGGAATCGCATTGAGATTAAAATTCCAGAAAGATGCCAAGATCAACTATGGAGGATTGATGCACCAAGAACATTCTATTCATGGAGGGTTGCATTATTGATGACTATGACAAAGATGACCATGATAAGACAACTATGACAGATATTAATGAGCAAGTGGAAGAAAATGAATGAATTCAAAAAAATTGACAAACAATTAATTCATGAGAAAGGGATATATATATATATATTTAGGGTAAAACGCTTTTGAAACTGCAGAGCGAACCCAAATACA
The DNA here is from genome assembly GCA_007258455.2 of Sequoia sempervirens. Lineage (NCBI taxonomy): Eukaryota > Viridiplantae > Streptophyta > Pinopsida > Cupressales > Cupressaceae > Sequoia > Sequoia sempervirens. The sequence continues at coordinate 29,833 of VDFB02137113.1, read as the reverse complement.
ACCATTCAACAATAACACACCACTGGCTTGAACCCATGGCAAGAACAATAATGCCAATCTTTAAATCATCGGGCCAATCACAATACTCCATGAGAAAGGGATATTTGACCAACTGGAGAATAAATAATTCATTTGAATTATCTATTTGAGAAAAAGAGGAAATGGACAAGTGGAAATTCAACTAAAATAATTTGCATAACTATTTTAATTAAATGAGAGGAAATGTGAAAAGAGGTATTAAATAATTAAATTGATTTAATTATTTAATACAAGAGACACACGAAGGACAATTAAATAATTTTGACAATTATTTAATAAATGAGAGAATTAAAAGAGGAAGTGAATAGTTAAATAATTAATAATAATTATTTAACCATAAACGGAAGATGACAAGAGAAATAATGAAATAAATAGTAATTTATTTAACTATTGAAGAAAGGGAAATATTAGTGACGCAACTAATTTATTTAATTGATCAGGATAGAATAGAGATTAGAAAGTGAATTAATTAAATAATTAAAAATTATTTAATTATCAGAGGATGACGACCAAGAAAATGATGCTCGCAGACTTAGGACATTTTTCAATGTCTACACATTCCTTCACTGAAAATACTTACCAATCCACCTTTATGCAAGCAACTAAAATCACGTGATACCTGATTGAGAGGATGATAATTGCACCAAATCTGAAAGTTTGTCCCATCACCCTCCATAGAATAGTCCTTTTGTCATCATAAATGTCAAATATACTTAGTTGGTGAAATTTAGTACAAAAAATCCACAATGAAGTAGCTCCAACAAGCTTAGGTTGTGCTATTCCAATATTCATGTGATCTCCTTCATAGATAGGAGGATGCACAACACAATTTTTTAACTCATAATAGTAATGGTGTTTTCTACTTCTTGGCAAACTCAAATATGCAAGTTTAAACACAATGCAAGGTTGATGCAACATAAAACACACTCCATCATGAAAACATACCTTAACTAAATCCAACATATTGCATACCTTGGTTTTGTTCCATGAGTCATTTAGTGGTTATCTTCAAGATGATGAATTCTTCATGTATCACAATATTCCATGTGGAAGATTCATGTTCAATCTCAAATATGCACCCTTTTTCAGGTGGTCTAGCAAGAAGTTTGTCATGCTTATATTGCTCTATGTTGATATCCTTGAGAACTTTCCCTTGAAATTTCATAACTTTCTCAATAGTAAGGATATCTTCTACCCAACTTCTTAACTCTAAATAGTTCTCTTTGCTCCATGACAAATTTGGAGATGCAGTATCACACATCATGCAAGGCTGACCCAAAGTAAACTCAATGCCATAACAACATGAGAGGACTACTATTGTCTTGACTTGCAAACTATGATTCTTGTATGGAGGACAACCCTTTATTCTTGATACCCAATATCTTAATGGAGCCCCTAGATCCCATACTCTTATGTGTAGACATGCATGGATTCTTTCACCTTTCTTATGATGCATCTTTTGATGAAGACCTCTTTGTAATGAAAGTATTAAGCATCAATTCTCTATTCTCATGATCACTTTCATGCCTTGGATTATAATTTAGAAGATAGTCAAATTGCTTACCTACAGTTGTTGGTTTGAGAATTGCAACAAGACCAAACTGAACATTTTTCTCAAGTAAATACTCCTCAACAAGTTTTTTCTATAATTCGAACTTATTTTTTTCATAAATTGGAACACTCTACTCATATTGTGACTTAACATCATTTGAATGATCCAAAAGATTATTAATAGTTGTCGATTTGAAATTTTTAGCATGCTCAAAACCATCATTAAAATTAAGTGATGCACCTTTTTCATGCATATGTCTCTCAACAAGATCATCTTGGTACTCCACCTCGAAAAGTGGGTTATCATAAAGTATCTTTGCTTCCATCTCAAAGAGCAAATTATCAAGAACTTGGAAGTTACTTTCAACATCTTGTTTAGGCCAATCTTCCCACTAATCTAACTCTCCTTCACAAGGATGCTCTAAGTCATTTTCTTCAAGAAAGTTCAAGTACTCTTCCTCTACAATTGCTCTTGAAAATTTATCTTCATCATCATTTTTTTTTGGTTCTAACATCTTTTTTGACTCTTCTCTTGTGACTTCCAATTTTTCTTCTAACTTCACTTCTTTATTCTTGCATTGATGACTAGGCTCCCAAGTTCCATTGCATAAAAATAAATCTTCTTCTGAGTTCATTCTTGTTGTCATCATTCTTTCTTTCCATTGAAAATTTCTTCTTCTATTCACTAGAAGGAGATTCTTGGAATAAAGTTTGGTTTTTGGCATTGAAGGATTTAGCTCTAGCTTTCCTAAGAACATTTTCCTCTTCTCTTCCTTCCTTAACCTTCTTATGTACTTTATAAGGCCCTTTTGGTTAGGATGCACTATTTTGAGTAACTTCAAGAATTTCTCAAAGGAAACTTGATCTTTGAATTCATTTGGTCATTCTTGATACTGATCATTAATTTCGGTGGCCTCTCATTCATAGTTCAATTTTTCCTTTTGTATTCTTATCAAAATCTCTTGGATAGGATCTACATCTTCTTCCTTGGATAAAAATGTAGATCCCCAATCCATATTTCTCTTGCTCTAATAATCTTATATAAGATAGGCCACTACTGAAACTTAAAAGATGAAGCTATTGACATTGAAAAATGACCACTGACATTCATCTAATGCAATTTCTTTCACTTGGATGCATATAAATGTATTTATGCATCAATTGTTAGCTTCCAAACTAACATGCAAATGTTATTCACAAACATGCAACTGTAGAAACAATTTTATGCAACTAAAGAATTTACAACAAGGGTTAGCTTTCCAACAAGCTAGCAAGATCTCCAACTCTAATACCATTGTAATAATAACCCTAGATTTTTTTAATTTTTGACAATATGTAAACTCATCATAAATATATCAACATGATACATCTATTGTCGTAACTTTCTAATAATTATTTCATTTCTGATAAAGATTACAATACTGATACAAATAGCATTGATTATGTAAATTCCCAAAGTTCCCATAATCATGAAATAACCTCCCAACTTATAAAGATCAAGAAAATACCTCAAAGGATGACTAGAAACTAGTTGCACGTTTGCAAATACATTGAAAATCACTACTACATGTGTGGACAACCAATAAGATCAATCTAAATTCTCATCAACTCATAACCAACTAAAATAGTAATGATATACCTTAAATTATTCGCGGACATGATCTAGGACAAGTCTAAGAATCACCATGTAGGTTGATGTATGTGATGAATCAGGTTTGATATGACCAGAAGAGTTGTTGCAAGTATGATATACTACTATTGCAGGTTAAAACAACCTTGGTAAATCACCAAACACCTTTCCAAACCACCAAAGAACACCTCCCAACAATGACCAATAGTAACATACACCCCCAATGCCACCAACAACTACCAAAGATCATGAAAAGATAAAAAAATCATACCCAACATGTCTGAAACTCATGGACATTAGATTTGTAAATCAAATAAATTCATCAAATGCTTATTAACACAATGAAGACCACTTCCAATCTATGCCAAACAATCAGAGACATACCCAACACCACCATACAATCAAAAAATCCAAGAGAAAAAGGGGCAATTCAATCTCTGAATCCCACACTAGGTCTACAAGAAACCCTTTGAAAATAACCTCCTCAATCACCCTCAAGGAAACCTCTAAAAAAACTCTGCAAAAGATCATTAATCAAACCCCAAAAATTTGCAAACTAGAAAGCATCAAATACCTCCATATTGAAACCCTAAAAATTGAGACTCTGTTGAGGCACAATGGTGATTCCTGAATGAAATCAAATTAACTCCAACTAGGGATTTTCTTTCAAGTTTGAAACCAAAAATCAAATGAGGGTTTTAGTCCTAAAAATATTTTTGGAAGAATATACAGGTTTAGTCTGACAACATAACGATGTAAGAAATCTTCAACATATCAGAATAAGGTCCCAAGACCTCCTTTTATAGTTTTTTCATTGTTTTTGAAAAAACACCTTTTCTCTTTTCTATTTCTTTTTTGACAAAATGATTTTTTGCTTTTTTGTTACTTTTTTGCTTTTTTCCAAAAAAACATTTTTTTTTTCTTTTTCAAATTAAATAATTTACTACATGCAAAAGAACCCTTATACCTAGGCATCCAACTATTTACAACACTTAATGAAATTTTCAACGAGATATTACACTAAGTTGTCCTTTAATTGTTTCTCAACGTTAGACAACATTAGCGAAATATTAATTAATAATTTAATAACTCACCCAAGTTGCGAAAACTATTGTAATGACATTGAAATCCAATTTTGACCACACCATGATGAAACTAAAGAAATAGGAAGATGATTGAAGCCAACTCGGTGACATTAAAAATAGAGGTGCTCTCCAAGAAGTTTGGAGAACGCCCCGAGTGTCTGAAAACACTTTTGAAAAGTGTCATTGTGATCCCTACTACTAACTAGGCTCATTGCCAAGAATAGAAATCTTGAATTACCGATGTTGTGTCCTCCAAGAACTTTGGAGTCCCTCCCTTCTTTTACAAAACAACCTACAAGACTCAAGAATTGAGCTAAAAGCTCACAAAACAACTCAACTCAAATTGGGGACAATACATTATCTTTGTTGCAATTTTTTGGAAATGTTAGGTACTCTATGATAAGGGATCTTTGTGAGAGTTATGTAAAGCTTGAATCCTCTATTAGGATTGCTACGTCAAAGTAAACAATGAGCATAATTAGATGTTAGTTGATAGAGATTTTCTAACTAGACATGTTTACTAGCTACTAAGCATGTTCCCAAAAGAGATTTACATGATAAAACCTTAATAAATGTCTCAAATTATAAACTATATTAAAACTAAGACATAAGCTTGATTATCAAGTTGTATAGTAAGCCCCTATTAGGGACCTCACCATTGCCATAAGATACTTAACCTTGAAATGTGTTTGTGTTTTCCTATTGCTTTGTTATGTCATATAGTTAGGGAATAAGTTCCTCTTAACTTTGAACTCATGAAACGTATTCTCATCTGAGTATTAGATGATAGGTAAACCTTGATGATAACTTAATCTAATTAGTTGCAAGTAACTCAATGTACAATGTATGCACTTGTTGAAGTTATTAATTCATTGTAGTTAGACCTACTATATAAGGATTGCAACATTGAATCTCATGTTATGGGAATTTGAAAGTGATTCCTCTAAATTTTGATATAAGGATCAAATTAGTTGCAAGTAATTAGTTGCAAGTAACTCGATGTACAATGTACAATGTAACTTCGATGATAGGTAAACCTTGATGATAACTTAATCTAATTAGTTGCAAGTAACTCAATGTACAATGTATGCACTTGTTGAAGTTATTAATTCATTGTAGTTAGACCTACTATATAAGGATTGCAACATTGAATCTCATGTTATGGGAATTTGAAAGTGATTCCTCTAAATTTTGATATAAGGATCAAATTTGAGCAAGGTAAGAAGATCCTTTCATGTCTTAAAAGTTGAGTATGAGATAACATTTTTTTTATTATCAAGGGTTGCATAGTTGGTTGCTTGTGAATGGTATAAATTGAAAAAAGATAATTAGTTATCTAGTTCTCTATTTTGAAATGACAATATTTTTATGTCCTTTCTATTTTAGGACAATGAAGTGAACTATACACATATTATGTTGTACACACAACATAATAGTTTTAAAATTAAATTTTAAACAAGACAAGATTATAATATTCTTGTGGATTGAGATGACATTATTTATATTTCTCTTGTACACTATGATAATAAATGCCTAACTGGATTGTTCACTTTGCAAGGTACTTATTGTTACTTATCTAAAATAATAGAGCTCTACAAAAATATGAGCCAAACAATGAATACAAGGTAAGAGACGACAAACCTAGGTAAATACATGGGATCCAATTACTCATATGGAGTTAAGATGAACAATGGATATGAACCTTGAAACTAAATGGAAAAAATATAGTTGGTTGTTATGGGAATTGAGTTGGAAGGATAAACTTGATCCATTCTTGGGTTGCTTATTGATATGCTTTTGTTAAAAATGCCTAAGAGGATGCTATAGACATAAAGAGAATTTTTAATTTTCTAAAGATGATTAGATCATCTAGGAAACATAAATCATTGAACTAATCAATCCAAGTTAACAACCAATCATGTAAATAATCTTTAAATGAGTATGTGATCCAAGCTATTTAAAGAAAAGGAATTAATTGTTTTCCTTTGAGATCATGAGTTGGAATCAATCCTTAAGCCTAATTATGGGGTAAGGTGAAGGACTTGAGTGATAAGACACTTATGAATGATGTGAACCTAGTTGATAAACTAAACAAACAATATATTTAAAATCTAATGGTATCATCCAAGATTTAAGCATATAATAGCCTTGTGAACTAACTTACAAAAAAAAAAGAGGTATACTTTTTGAAATGTCATCACAACCCTACATTTACATATCCTTTCATTTTATAATTAAATTCATCATCATACTCAATTTTTGGTCACAAATTTTCTCTCAATTTATTTGTACTCCTTAGCATGCACAATTCAAGGGGGTATATTATCTACTAATTCTATTTTCAATTTAGGTGCAAGCTCATAAGTGACGCATTTGCTACAATTGCTCAAATATTTTGGATCCAAAATTTTGATATATTTTTTTTATCACAATGTAGTGGGGAAAAGTGCATACTCTCACACTTTTCCTCACTCATTTCATGTCACCTTATGTAAATGTCTTTGATGTTATAAACAAAAACATATAATTTTATCGTTTTAATGTTGTCAAATTTTGATACATGTGTGTTAAATGTACTTAACAAATTACTCTTTTTGATGATAAGAAAAGTTGGTCTACATTGAGTACAATGACACAAGAGCTAGAAAATTAAATTGAAACTACAAAATGAACTAGGCGAAGAGCTAAAGCAATCTTGTTTGGATTATTGGTGTTCAATGAAGGTAGGTAGTTGGAAGAAGCTACAAAAGATTTGAAGAATGACCACAGTCATGGGTTGTTTTTGGAATCTAAAAAATGTATCAAGTGATCCTAACTTGAAAGTAATGCTCATGACTTCAGAGTTCATGCTTGTGTCTAAGCTCAAGAAGTGTTATACAAGTTGTCTAGGATTACACTTCATGGTTCTAAGCTTGAGGGTTGTGCTCTCAACACCTAGAGTGTGCTCCCAACCTTTAACAAATGATAGTGATCATGCATTTCATATAGATGTAAAGCTCACTAAAGATTCTTGACTAAATTTTGTAATCCCACAATGCTTCCAAATTTTATAATTGAAAAAATTGTAAAGAGAATATTGTTGATAGAAGTTCTCGAGTGCAAAAAATGGTGATGCCATTTAGAGATCCCCTTAACCAATCCCCTAAGAAGGCATGTTTCAACCTGAAGTGGATAGTAGAATGGAAATGTGTGAATCCCCGTGGTGTTGCTTGTGATTTCTAGTGGATGCTCAAGAAGTGCAAGAAAAAAACAAAAAGGATGACTAGTGTACATATGCACCTTATGGGAATAGAGGAATGCAAAAAATGGATTAAAAAAGGTGTTATTGCAATGGGGAAGGGGGAATTTACAAGCATTTGGAAATTTAAGCAAGGAATGTAGATTTGCATGGTAGAATACAAATGTATTTACATGAGAATACCAAAAATTTGAGATTACGAACATACAAGAAGAAAGAGAGTGCAAGAGAGTTCAAATGGAGGCCCTAATGTGTTTTCATAAGGCTTGATTAGTAAGCTAGTTGTTGAGAACAAACCATTTGAGATTAAGAACATGCAAGAAGAAAGAGAGTGCAAGAGAGTTCAAATGGAGGCTCTAATGTGTTTTCATAAGGCTTGATTAGTAAGCTAGTAGTTGAGAATGTACCAAGGCCCAAAAGATATGGTTTTCACCATCATTCTTTTTTTCCCAAGGGGCACTAGTGCGCTTACACTGGCATTCTTGAGGACACAAGTTTCTAACTTGGTATAAAGCAACTAGGTGATGCATGTTTGGCATACATGACACCTTGATAAAAGGTTTTAGGATACAAAACAAGATGAATGAACCCTAAA
>VDFB02137113.1:0-20174 GCA_007258455.2 Sequoia sempervirens | reverse complement strand
TATTTTACTCATTCGCATATACATTATGTGAGCACTTTTTGCAAGTACCTAAGATCTTTCTCTATATTAGACATAACCACACCATCAAGACAATACCACCCCACTAGGCAAGACTACTAAAGAGAATATGCATCCCAATATCTCAAATTCTTGTATCTCATCATCCCAACTTCTTGATCTAGAATCCAGTAAAAACCATCAATTCACAAGTCTTTGTCATAGCGTTACATAAATCAAAGTCAACATTGTGTTGATTTTAAGGTAAACCTTAAAATCCCTCGCTTCATTTCAACACATTATTTTTTGTCTTAGCCAATCCATCTTGGTTATTGCATTCTCAACTCCCATAATTTATTTAAGGTTAGATTGTATTGATTATCTAATTTGTTGTCCCTTTGATATATTTATAGCATTTAGTAATTTTCCCTACAACTTAGCACCATTTTTTAATTTTAACGGCATCTATTTTATTTCTTTACAAAAAAACATTATGCAAAATAATGTCTATTTTAGAGGCGTTTTTCCTATAAAAAAAAATCATATATGAATATAGGTATAACTCAATAATCTTAAGACCTTATCCTAAAACAACTTATTTATAACATGCTAAGAATATGACAATGACACTCATTAGTTATATTATGACAATAATAAAACAAAAAACAAATAATAACCAAAAATAAACTATCTCATAATAATAATAGTTGAATTCCTTAATAAATGTTAATATAAGCTTCAAAGAGTTTATCATATAACTTAACGACCGGAAAATAAATGAAGTTCTATATGTTCAATAGTCTATCCTATTTAGTGAAAAAAGTTGTCATTGCCACATAAATGAAAAACCTCCACCCAGAAAAACAGTGTAGATAAAGAATCACAATGAGACGATTTCTGCAATAATACAACCTCTTGCATTTTGATTGATAAATATAGAGAAAACCACATCAAGAATGGTATTACCTTCAAAAATAATTATTTTATTAAACCTTGGAGCATAACAGCCTATTATACTTAAAGAAAAGACTACACAAATTCAAAAACACATAACCATAGAAGAAACTATGTAGAATCCAAGTTTCGTAAGACGACAAATAATATGGGTGGTGCAACAAAAAAGGATCAGATATGAGTAACCCCCTTTTCATGCCTTGAACTAGACAATCACATGTTAATTTACAGCAAGAACGAGAGACTTTTTATTGGAAGAATTAAGAACCACAAAATATTCGTTAAGCCACAAGAAGATTATCAAAATTAAAAGACCAATTTCTTAACCAGAGTGGACATAGCGGCTTAATGAAATTGCAGCATTTGTAATTCAATTATATCAAGAAGATCTATGTCCATAAATAATTGTGAAAGCTCAAATTTGCAAATACTTCCGAATCCATTATTTGTATGTCATCTAAGTCACTACAAAGAAAACTTGGAAGAATATATCCATTTCTACAATGAGAATGAATGAATGAAAGATTTTAATGACGTCCACGAGACTAAACAGCCTATGGGACCAAGACATTCAACAACTTAGTTTGTCTCCAAACTCTTCTCCAGATCAGATCTCCTGCTATTAATTTTGACTAGGAGGCTAGCCGTCTGATTTATCTTATCCCCCTCAAATAACTGCTGCATATTGCCCACATCTGAAATACTTGAGTACTGATTACGGATATTTTCGTACGCTGTGCATTCCATGAAGAAGTGCCACTCCGTTTCCACCACTCCCTTATTACAAAATAAGCACGTTCTTTCTTCCCAAGTTTCCTTAGGAGTCTTCCACCTACCAGTCTCACATCTAAGATGGTGGGACCCCGTTCTCAATTGAGCAATTAATAGCCTCGCTTTCCCTTTAATAGTTGCACCTAACAAAATTGCGGAACTGATGTCCTATTCCTCGACTTGCAAAAGCAGATAGATTATGTGACCCTTTAACTATGATCCTCAAATAAATTATATATTGAGATTTAGTTATATCTTCAAATAGATCATTCTCAGAGTATTGCAATAATCCATGGAATCATAGCATTACCCAATATAAGAATACACCATTAATACCTAGTGTACTATTCCCTAACAGAAGTACCGAAAAGTTAGACATCTTGCAAACTTCTTAGCCAAAGATAACACAAAACACTAATCTGTTCTCTGTTGCACCGCAGTTTTCTATTACTGAGAACAAGTCACTAAACCTCAACCTATTTGGCAGAGTTGTAGAGCTCGGTTCTGTTTCCAGATGATGTATGCACACAAGTGTGCCTTCATCTAGGGCTGGAGATACTGGTTTAAATCTTGGGTGCCTCACTCCATAAGGCATTAGAATTGCCTACTCCCTGCTCAAAAGCATGGGAATGTTTGGGTACACGAAGAACATTCAATGGTGATAAGAAGAGAGAGCATGCCAAATCCAATGCAAACTGTGAGGGTGAATTAGTGACGTGCAACAAAATCTCACCATACCGATTATGCCACATGTAGACAAAGCAGTGAAAGATATAAGATTGGTCAGTTAGATTCATACAGGGTAAGCCGACAATGAAAAACACATTCTCTGATGAATAGAGACTACTAACACAAGAATAGGCACACATTTACCTTGAAAGTTTCTATAAATCAAATTTTACAACTGCCAATTAAATATTCTCGACCGTCGGTTCAAGTTTTAAATGAGTCAGTCGAAGTTTAACTTCAAACCTGTAAGTAATGTAACTACGCGGTTCGCAAGCCCACTGTCCTCCTCATCCCAACTGCAGCATAAGATAGCTGCCTGTTTACTTTTCTCAGCACAATCACATATCCTATAGAAACATTTCTCATCTGAACAAATTTGAATACAAAGTGATTTCCCTTTAATGTGATCCTCATGCTCCTGGAGAGCCAAACCTCCCAGGCATCTTACTAACTGTAGATATACACAATGAAGTAAATCAAATCTTTTATATGAAAATGGAAAGCCATAATCTGATGATAAATTAACAGTAGCATTGATATTCATAGTTGATGCTTCGTTATTTCCATCATCTATCACCTCTGGAGGGCAATGCGTTGCCAAAGTTTGCATATCAAATGTAAATTTATGACGCTGATGCATACCAGGCTCTTGCTCAATGTCAGTAGTCACATTATCGTGGGACTTGATACAATGTTTCTTTCTTGAGGGCTCTGAATGCTCTTCGATGGCACATGACTCACTCTCAGAATCACACAAATTCTTTGGGTTTGTGTAATTGCTTGCGCCAATGTAAATGGGACAGCAACAACTGAACCTAACTTTATGGCCTTCCTCTATTAATGCATCTGATGCTTCTGAAGGATGGAGAACTTTTGCTTTTTGTGCATTTTCCATGAGAACAATTCCCTCAGCTGATATTCTATCTCTGGTAATAAGATTTTGAAGAATTTTTGTCTGCTGCATGCCTAGGTCCAATTGGGCTAATTTTTCTTGATTTATGCATTTAGCCATGCACATATTGTTTCTTAGAAATTGTTTTGTGGCATCAACTTTAACAGCATGAGTGCAAGGAACATCAATAGTTTCATTGTTCGTAGGATCATAACATGGAATTCCCAGCTCAGAGGAAATCCTAGTCTTTAGCAAGGCCATTTTAGGCTTCTCACCATGAACAAGAACTGTATGCCTCGGAGAAATATGCTTCACAAGGTCCATGATGCCTTTTGCATCTGTATGGGCACTGAATGATAACATATGCACCTGCCATACAAGAAATAAATAATAAAGAAGTTGATAGCTTTTGATATTCCAGATATTGTATATGGATATGTTCCTGCACGCATCGTAAACATATCATCTAGCTTTTCATATTTTACTAGATTGCAAAAGAAGAGGGGAATAATTATATAAAACAATAGAAGAGATCGATAACTCAAATATGAAGTATGACAATTAACACTTTTGCAAGCCCTAAAATAATTCAATGGACATGAAATAATGATCAATGTTCATTTTCCATAAAAGTATATTAGAGTTTCTGAAAACTAGATCAACTCTATGTAGGCCAGGTCTGTATGGCATGGGTATTAGACTAAAATATTTTGGCCCTTCTAATATACTATTTTATCCTTTCATTTTTTTTGTGCTTAGAAGGAATGAATGAGTAAATCTTGTGGGTTAAGATGCACATCTGATCTTAATGATATGAAAGATAATCCGAATTTTATTTACAGGTTTCCAAAAATGTTTCATACTCTGCATTTTATTTAAAGGTTTCAGAGAATGTTTCGTGCAAATTTCTTTACAACCTATATCTGTAATTAAGGTTTGAGGTAGTCACAAAAACACTAGAATATTTCACGTTCATTTCAAGACCTGATAGACTAGTTTCAGCTTACGAGGATAATTGCATGTAGCATGGAAAGTTACAATTCTTTGATTCTTTCTTTCTTTACTTTCAATGCGTTCATTATAATCTGTTGAACATGAAGTGCCAATTCATATTTCCTCATTGCAGTCTTGCCACATCAACAGCTTTGTCATCATTCTCTAATATTAACTTTGTGCGATATTTTGTGATTGTCATGTCTTGATGTATAATGAGAAAAGCTCTAAAGCTATATGAAGATAAACTAATATTGGGTTGGCATCCTTGTCTTAAGCATCCACTTAAGACATGGTTAAGTTGTAATCAAGAGTGTCAAAAAGATTAGTTGGTTGACAGTCTCAAACTTCCTGTACCTAGTTTCCTTCATCTCACTATATACTCATCTTCAGAGGACAGGGGTTAGTTACACTTTTGTGAAAACTCATATTTTGTAATATTTATGATATCAATAAAGGCAATGATGCTTCTTCGATTGTGTAAACTGTAAAGAGGACCAAGTGACATCCTAACATAGCCTTGGTAACTTCGGGACTGTTGGGAGGCAATGCCTACTCTTTTTCCCATCCACCTCGCCAACAAATGAGGAAACTCAGGCCCTCATTAGATCCTATATTCAGCAATTCACTTTTCTGCACTGTTCTTTGTTAGAAGAAACCCTAGTATACCATTACAGGGGACCACAAAGACTTGCTGTAAATTGCTGGTGTATCTCCTATTCTTGAGTCGTCAAGGTCTTCAATGTATTAGCATTTTAATTCACACCATTCAATGTGACACAAAATGGAACAGATGTGCAGTAGAACCATTCTTTGAATTAAAATAGGAAGCTCCTTGGAAACAAAAGTTAATATAATCTGAACTATATGCACTTCCTATTTACAGTAAGTATAGTGTTTTTCAAAGTGGTTTATTGTTGAGTTGAATAAAACTAAAGGTGTCTTTTTGGATTAACCGAGGGAAAAAGATTAATGTATTTTTCAACTAAAGGCAAAAGATATTTTTGCCTTTTGACTGAAAGAAAACCCTATGATTACTACATGCTTACATTGTTCAGCTAAAGGTAGAGACTGAGTAGAGCAAGTACACAAGGATTTAAATAGGTTTAAACATAAGGGCACAAACACTTTGGCAAACGAAATTAAGGAATCAACTATTCTTCATAAGATGAATACCATGATACCAAAGCTGGGATAATGATATGTTTTAGTTTTAAATACAGTTCAACATGGGGTGCATTTAAAATGTTCTTTTCAAATGTAGAAATAATTCAAAAGAGTAGTAGAGATTAGAGAATATGCATTCAAGACATGCAGTATAAAAAGCATTAGCAAGAGCAAAACAAAACCTGACAACGAACGTCAATGTGTGTTCTATTGTCCACCTTAACTCTTGTAGATTTCCCTGACATCAACTTGTGTCCAACAGTTCCAGCTATGCAATATCTACACATCAAAAATACAAAACCACAATAATAAATATCTTTTATGTAATTATATCCTTCTTAATAGTCAAGATGTTCTATTGCCACATTAAAAAGAATAATAACACATAAAAATTCTTTGTAGAACCCACAAATCAACATATTTTTTGTTAGCTCTTTTAGTTATTACCAGCATCCTAAGAGAAGGTATTTGATACTGGTAATTACTTGACTGTTTTAGAGACACTTTTACAGTCATGGATTTCAGATCTGTTTATCAAGTATTCAACAGTATAAGTGAAGTACCGCCTAGAAAATGTAGCCAACTAATAAGCATTCTAAATCTTTTAGAAAATTATTAAAAACTAATAATTCATTTACCTACCAAGCAAAGGCTGATCTGAAGCACACAAAGACCAAAATACCTTGAAGGAGGATTTTCCAATGAAATACTGCAAGTTCTGCAATTTTTTATAGTGGCATAAAAACTGCTCCAAAAATAGCCTATGAAGCAGAAAAACATAAGTTGGACCACTTTGGCTCTAGTGCTCTATTGAAGTTTCCCTTATTTTCCTAGAAGCTAGAGGATCAAAATGCCATATATTCAACTCACTAACAAAAATTTCATATTGTACCCAAAAATTGGAACAAATTCTCTTAATTCCTAAGAATTTTTTTATATTTCTAATTTCTTATAGTCCAAAACATAAAAATATATCTCAAACGAGCATCTAAGCCAACTGAAACAAATACTTAGCTCCTTTCAAGCAATACTTAGCTCTTTAAGAGCAACAAGTTAAAAATTACTCCTAGAGGCCAAAAGGTGTAAAACCAAGAGTCACCATGTAATGTCCCATTCTCAGTGATGATCTCATTGTGGACTGATAGCCTATTTCCGGAAATCCGTAGGCTACTCAGATGTGCAAAATTAAGGTTTCCACTTTCGGAAGTGTTTTGAAGGCTTACATGTAAGTATTTCTAATGCATGTTTGATGGCTTTTTCTGGGTTTTCTGAGAGCTTTGCAATGAGGTAAACATGCATCAGTTTCTGACAGCCTTCCTGGAGACTTACTATTTTTAGTAAGTCATTGTAATGTCCCCATTTTTAGCACTACACTTTTCAGTGATTGATGGTCTATCCCCGGTGTGTTGTCGGCTAGTCAGAGGCAGAATTAGGGTTTCTGACTGCTTGGTGGGTTCTTTTGAAGATTCAAGGTTTTGCATGTTGGAGTTTGGCTGTTTGGATTCTGGATTCCTTCTAGGTTTTTAGAGAGCTTCATAGAGGTATGACATGCAACTGCATCGGGCAACCTTTCTAGACTTACTATTTTTAGTAAGTTATGACGGCTACATCTTGGAGTTTGGGATTTTGGATTGCGGATTCTTTTCGGGTTTTCAGAAAGCTTCGCAATGGCATTGCATGCACATTGATCCGAGCAACTTTCTGAATTTACTATTTTTGGTAAATTCTATTTTTGGCATCAGTTCAGTAGGCTTTCCTCTTCAGGCAGTTCAGTTGATATTTTGATTTTTGGCCTTGGGTGCATTTTCTGGAGAGATAAGTTGAGTTGATTTAAATAATATTATATTTTAATATTATGTTTAATTTTGACCCCTTGGCCTAACTTTATCACTTAAAGTTGTTTTAAAAGGGGGACTCAAGGGTGCATGCCTCATCAGGAGGTTATTTTAATATTTTTCTAAAGGCCAAAATTAAGCTTGGAAAAGGGACGCCAACTTGAGAGAAAAGATGAATTTTTTTAAATTAATAAAAAGTCAAATATTGCTTTGAAGACAAGGGACGCCATCCATGGAGGGAAAAGAGATCAATTCAAATTTGAAATTAGGGCGCCTTCTTGATGTTTCTAGAAGATTCCTCTCAAGCTTATAAAAGGAAGCCTCTGCTCTTTAGTTGGACATCTTATGTCTTCAGTAATGTTATGTTGCTAGAATGGTAATAGGGTTGCTTCGAGGAATGCATGCCTCCTAGCATGGGCTCGACTTCTTGCTTGAAAGATAGCAACTAGTGGAGAGTTAGTTTGTAGTTGAGTGGATTTGTAGTGAGATTTTGCATTGTAGTAGTTATTGTGCATTTGTAGTTCTGTTTCTAGCATGTTAATGAAGTTTTGGAGTTGCTGATTCAGTATAGCTGCATGTTGTTTTTACTCATAAGTCAAAAAATAAAAATATATTCATTATGGGTATTGGCTAAAACCATTTCTATGCCCTAGGCGCCCCATTGTGCAAAGTTTGGTTTTTTTAATGAAGAATCTAATTTTATCTTGTTGGTAGAACATTTCTGGAGGCCCTACCATTCTGTTTTGCTAGGCAAATGTTTAGAAAATAAATTTACAAGTTTTTAGAGTCATTTCTTGATTAGAATCTGGTTGCCATCTTCATATTGTTCATTTGCATCAGATTTCATGTCATTTGGACAAGTCTAGAGAGAGTTATGAGCATTTTAGTGAGTTACAGTGTTGCTGGTTATGCATTTTCAGCCTATGTTCAGTCATATCAGATTGTTAGAGTTTGCTTTAGGAATTGGGTTTGAGTCCTGGAGTCATATTGAGTATTGGAGAAACATTAAACTTCATCGCGGCATTGATATATCACTAATTCAGTGTTCTTGGCAGGCAACTCTTCTTATTGTAAGGCTGTTACAGTAGTACTGTTTAGCCCTTTCTATTTCTTGCTAAGTTACATTGTATTCCCATGGCTGTGGAAGAGACTGGCCCTAGCTCAATCTTTATTGTATTGCATTGGATCCTCATCATCACATGATAGCGCCTTGTTCGCCTCGAGCTTGGAATGCACAAGCTTGATGATTGAGTTACTTTCAACACTGCATTGTCATCAATAGAATCTCCACCATATGATAGCACCATTCCCACCTTGGGTTTGGAGTGCACATGCTTGGTGTTGAGTTTACTTTTCAGCATTGCATCATCTCTTTCAGTACCTCCACCATATGGTAGCTCCTTGCCCACCTTGGGTTTGGAAGCACATTCTTGGCGTTGAGTTCTTTCAACATTGTTTACTTCCAGTACTGCATGCACAAGATCCTCTAACCATATGCTCGCCTCTCCTAGGCACATTCTTGGTTAGAATTACCTTCCGCATTGTTTTGGTTTTGGAGCTAACCTTAACGGGTGACTGTGTGCTTGAGTTGAATTGTTCATTAAAGAATTGGAAAAAATTTGGTCCGGTTCTTTACAGTCACGTTTTCTGCTCAGTTTGGCTTCCTGTTGACTTTGAAGTGAACTTACTATTTTTGGCATCTACTATTTTTAGTAAGTCTATTTTTGGCAATGGAATCATCAGCAGTTCAGCTTTGGTCATCATGCTATTTTTGGCAATCTGTCAGTTTCAGTTTTGGCATTGGTCTTGGCTACCTCTTTGGACTGAGTTCCATACTTAGTCAATTTTTATGTTTTGTAGTTGTATCCCCACGCCTAGGGTTAATGACTTCAAGTCATTTTAAGATGGGGACATTAAGGGGGTTGACCATTTGAGCATTTAATGATTATTTAAAATGTTTTAATGTTGCAACTTAAAAGTGGGACGACTTGAGGGGATTATGAAGAGTTTATAATATTTTGAAAATACTTTGAGGTGGACATCCTTTTGTGAATTTGAAGAA
This sequence comes from Sequoia sempervirens, assembly GCA_007258455.2. Lineage (NCBI taxonomy): Eukaryota > Viridiplantae > Streptophyta > Pinopsida > Cupressales > Cupressaceae > Sequoia > Sequoia sempervirens. Next base: position 10,774 of record VDFB02137113.1, on the reverse strand, counting down.
TTTTCTTGTGGGAGTTACAGGTTGCTTCATTCGCCATTTGAGCTTATAAATTGATGCTTTGAGATGTGTTGAGGATGCTTGAATATTTTGGTAAAGTTATGTTGCTGGACTGAATCCAAAACCTAGCTAAGGGGAAGCTTAACAAACTCACCATCCTTTAGGCCTGAAACTATGGCTACCTAGGTGGTTAATTGAGACTGTGCTTCACACAGAAGTGCAGATTGGGCATAATTTCTGAAGTTTGTAAATAGGTTGCTGCTGTATAATCTGTTTAACACTGCTGCTGGACATCATGGCTAAAGTGGTTTTCTACTAATTGCTTCACCATTGATTTTTGTTTCATTCTGGGTCCTGGCTCAAGTTGTGCAACTGTAGAGGGCGCCCAGTTCTGCAAGTTTGTAGATTTTATCTTTGAGTTTCTGATTTTTGGTGGCAAGTCGACCTCCTTGAGGGGGCCGTACCATTCTGAGCTTGCATTGGAATTTGTGCCTTCTGTATTCTTTTGTTTCTAGCTCAAGTTTCCTGATGAAGTTGGACACCTTGCTTCTAGTTGTTGTTTGACTGTGGTTTGGAGGCATTCCAAGCTGTTTCAGAGGAGATACGTCCATTTTAGTGAGTTTTAATGTTGCTGGTCTGATTTTCTGTATTCACTGTTTCTGATCAGACTTGTTAGTTTTTGATATAATGCTACTTTGAGCTTCATTTCTATATCATTTTGGCATTGTAATTGTTAGAGGTTTATTACTCTAACTCACTATGGATTTTGGAAGCATATCTATTGTCATTTGCAGTCAAAATTCATTATTGTAAAGTTGATTTAGTAGTACTAACAGCTCTTATTGTTTATTGCTGCAAATTATATTTTGTATACACTCCCACAAAGAAGTGGTTGAGTTAAATAATCTTTCTTTCATTCTTGTTGATTTCCCCCCACGAAATAAGTGGTAGAGTGGAAAATATTCCCCCCGCTAAATAAGTGGTAGTGCGGAATTTAATGGTCAGTTATCTACCTATTGTATTTACTTTCATTCATAGTCGGCCAACTGCCTACAGTTGATTTGTAATTCATTTTCAGTTGCTAACGATCCCCAGAACCATATGCTATCACCTCGCTCGCATTGGGATCTTGGCGAACATTCTTGGTGAGGGTTATTTTACAAGTTAGTTTACATTTGGAGCTAATGCTAATCAGTGGTCTTGTGCTGGTTTTATTGTGATAAAATTCAAAAAAACTAAGGCGAATATTACACACCACTACAAATTTCACCTTAGATGTCACTTTGCGGATTTGAACCTAGGTCTCCAAAATGAGAACCCAATGCTTTAACCACTTGATCTCAACCCCTTGGACCACTCTAATAAGAATTATGAAATATGTGCCCTTCAAATAAATGAGTGTACTAAGTAAGCTGACTAAGGGAGATTAGCTAAGGTGTCAAGGGGACTCCAAACTAAGGTTACCACTCACTAGAGTACATTCAATCAAATAATCAAACAATGTACTCTAACAACTAACTCCTAATTAGAGAAAATGAAACTGAGCTACAACAATTCACTCAAGTCTGAAGTAGATAACTACTCCAAAATAGATGAGAAGTATATTTAGAATATTATAATAAAAGAAACCTTACTTAGGTCTATATGCTTGTTAGCACTTTAATTTGCACCCTTTGCTACAACACAAAATGGAATAGCATGTAAAGATAAACCTTTCATTTAATTGGGAGGAGATCACCTATAACAAAAAACAAAACTGAACCTGAGAACCTATTAATGCCCAAATTTACACGCCTTAAAATTCAAGAAAATCCTTCTTCTTACCTATTTTGTTGTCCTCTTCCCTATCTTTTACCTACCCTGAAAATCTGATCAAAGAAATCATAAGTGGGTCCACTTTGTCTTGAAAGACTTGTTATTCATCAAAAAGAACGTAAGTGTTGGAGAGTTGAGGAGTGTTTCAGCTGTTTGAAGAGGTTTGACAAATATTTCCAGCTCTAGATGCCAAGTTTTGAATTAGGGAAAAATCCCCGACATTGCCTATGCTCTTTGTTTTTTGACATTTGGGAGAAGTTTAGGAACTTATGGCTGCTCTTGATGTCCAATTCAAAACTTAGGAGAAGTCCCCAACATGTGTTCTAACTTTTGATGCAATGTTCGACGACACTTTGGGGTGGTTCTAAAACCTCTATTGGCCCTCAATGCCCAATTCTGAACCAAGATGAAATTGCCAACAAAGTTCAACAAAATCCCAAAGCTCCAACAAAGACAGAAAGCAAGGAAATCATGTGTTGGGGAGGTTCAAGAACCTCTTGAACCTCCAACAAAGTTCAAGAGTTGTAAAATGCTCTAACAAAATAGGGTTGAAATCAGCTAAGTGGTTCGAGAACCTCTTGAACCTCCAACAAAGTTCAAGAGTTGTAAAATGCTCTTACAAAATAGGGTTGAAATCAACTAAGTGTGGAATGTTGACAAGTTCACATTTCCTTGAACTTGCCAACAAGTTTGATATTCCTTCAAGTTGGGATAAATTTAGCTAAGGCAAGAAATAATGTTGATGAGTTCCAACGTTCATTGAACTCCTTGAACCTTTGACAGCCCCAAAGGCAACCCAAGAAGATCTGTGTCAGTCGACTCCAAAATTCCTAAACTTGCCAAACCTCCAACTAAATTCAAGGTGCACCTAGATCCCCTAATTCCGACTTCCCCATCCTTGCCTTCAATTTTCTTTTGGTGCCGAAGTTTCAGCTTTCCCTTTCTTTGGGTATGTAATGTACCCAATTTCTGACTGGACAATATTTAATTAATTGAGTTAATTAAATATACTTTTTGTGATGTCCCCATCCTAGTCAGCGCAGTTGGTTATGTGGTTAGCCTATCATTTTGATCCTCGTAGGCTGACAGTTGTGTGCAGAGGATCATCTGAGGTAGTTACTCAGTGTTCTGTAGCTTTAGTGTTGCAGTTGTTTCAGGTTGGGCCTTCGCAGAATCATTAGATGGTTTCATAGACTTTCTATTTTTAGAAGTAGAGTGCTATTTTTTAGCCGAGGGCACTGGTTGGCAATGACTGAGGGAGTTACCGATTCTTCCAATTTGATAGTCGGATGGAGAAATAAGGAGTATTTAATGATTATTAAATATTTAATATTTTGACTTTATATTAAAGTCACTTTATTAATATATTTAAATATTAATAATTAAATGGTATATTATAAAGTATTTTTAATACTTATAATAAAGTGATATATTTGACATAATGAATAATTATTATTCATTTATGAGACGTCATTTAATTATTTATAATTTCTCCTAAGTCTAAAAGGCGAATTTAATCATTTCATTAAATGATTATTAAAAAGAGCTTTTGGGTTGAACTTTTCAAGAGATATATATTCACAGGGAAGACAAATCGAACCATCATGATATTTATTCAAATTTGTCTTGTATTTGCTCTGAGCATTGGAGTTTGCAAAACCTAGGGTTTCAGCAGACGAATCGTTTCTGGAGAACGAAACCTCTTCAGAAATTGGCAGACTGAGGCTGTGCAATACCAGTTGAAGCTTGCATCTTGGTGACTTCATTCAGAAGTTGCAGTTGAGCACATTGAGTTGATTTCAGGAAGGATATTCAGAGAACTACATCAACAAACAGGGGCAAATATCCCAAAGCTTATTTATCAGAGATCTGGCATTTATACCAAAGGCCGTACTATATTCTCTTGCTACTATTGTACAGGCCGTACTGTTGTACCAACAGGGCCGTACTATTCTTTTCAGAGAAATACGCCTTCACCTTTCAGTCTCTGGCAAAGGGATCTTGGGCGGCTAGGATATTGAGAGCTTTTGCAACGTTCTGAGGCTGGAGATCCATCTATCCATTCAGCCGTACATTCTTCTTGTTGTTTCTGGCGCCTGCAGGAGAAACCAGGTTTTTGAAATAAATTCATATTTAATTCATCTGTCAAATTTCTATATTGTAAATGCTCTGGATCTTCAATAAAATGATGCGCCTATGATTTATGAGCAAGATCTACGCCTATTTCATGTTCTAGGATTTATTTTGAATTTATTAAGCATTATTTAAGAAAATCGCAGCTTTCTGTTTATTTGCAAAAATCTATCAAAAACACAAAAAAACCAAAAACTTGCAAAAAACAAAATTTAGAGTTAGGGTTTCGGGGTTGAGAACCACCAGGGTTCTTACAGTGGTATCAGAGCACAGACTTCCTGCCATCCTGTGCTTTTTCAGTTGCTTTTTCAGAATACAATGTGTTTTTTGGTTGCTTTTTCATGAGCAGAGATACTATTCACTATATTAAAGGTGTAGGGACAGGCAAAACCGAGGATTGGACAGGTCCACAAATTCCTGAAGGTGAGACACTGTCAGGTATATTAGGCATTCACAGATCTAGTTCAAACAGTAGCGAGAACAGTGTTGCAACCCTAATGGCAGACCGTGAGATTCCTATAGAGACAGTTAGGGATTCAGGGAAAGCACATGCAGAGGGCGACATTACCGATGAGGAGTTTAGAGGCAGGCATGATAACATGATGGACATGATGTCCCAGTTGATGGGCACTATCAGACAGTATACGCCCACACAGCCTCATTATATACAGATTGGACAGACGAGCGAGACTACACCAGTAGATCAGCCTTTGGCATCAGTACCACGACAACCGTCACCGATCTATCAGGAGCGTAGGCCTGGACAGCCTACATTCTTACCTAGAGAGACTCCACCTCCGACTCTGGGGGCAGAGCAGCAGGGGCAGCATCAAGAGTTTCAGCCACATAATGGCATGTCAGTAGCAGATGTGACGAGGTTTCATGGTGAGTACCTATCATTGGCACCTGAGATCCGGCAGGCATTATCGTTTCATGAGTTTATGGATGTTCATAAACCTAGAGGAGGCAGATTTGACTGTAGACCCCCTTAGCATCAGCAGCCACAGCCACAGGTGAACAGGGATTTGCAGTACGCAGTTAGTAAGATCACCTTGCCATATTTTGATGGGTCTAATAAGATATCAGCGAGGTCTTGGGTCCAGAAATTGGACAACTATATATCATTGAGGCCTATGCAGGAGGACGAGGCCATCAAGTTTGATACTTTGCATCTTGATGGAATAGCGCATGACTGGTGGCATCACGGCATGTATACACTTGGCCATCATGCAGTCAATACTTACCAGGAGTTCACCAGCAAGCTCATAGAGCGCTTTGATAAGAAGGATCCGGAACTTTACTTTAGAGAGCTAGCTCAGCTCAGGCAGACAGGTAGTTTGGATTCTTATATTGGTGAGTTTCAGAGAGTTGCCATCATGGTGACTGGTATTTCAGAATGGAGACTCATTATACTCTTCGTTGAGGGTTTGACAGAACCTATGAGAGGTTTGGTAAAAGCTTTTGACACTCCTACCCTTCAGGAGGCCATGAGAAAGGCGCGAAACATGGAACTTGCAGCACCTCGCAGCAAGTTTAATTTAGGTTCGACACCCTACATGAGGCCTAATAGGCCTTTCGACAGAAATAAACCATTTGACAGAAGGAGGGATCAACCGGATCCTAAGTGACAAAATGCACCACCCTTTGACAGAGAAACACTGAACGAATTGCGGAAGAAAAAGTTGTGTTTCTGGTGCAAGGCACCCTACGATGAAAAACATGTATGCCCACTTCGTCCTAAGGTCAAAAACAATCAGATGGAATGGTTTTATGAGGGCGAAGAGCAATCTGATCTGTCAGACCAGCAAGCTGATTCCAAGCATTCAGATGATGACAGGTCCGAAAATGAGGGTGAAAACGAAGGTGGAAGGAAGCTACAGGAAGCCCATTTGACTAGCCTTCAGAGAGATGGGTCGTTTAGACTTCGCGGGCTCCTAGTAGGTCAGAAGGTGATTACCTTATTGGATACGGGTGCTACACATAATTTCATTGATGCACGATTGGTGGAGAGACATGGCATTTAGATAGAGGCATTTGAGGGTATTCGAGTCAAGGTGGTTGACGGGTACACTCTCAGATGTGACCGAAAGATTACTGATCTTCCGATGCGGCTGAACAACTATGAATTCAAGACTGAATTCTATGTTGTTAACATGGGAGATACTGATGTGGTGTTAGGGATGGCATGGTTGCACGATTTGGGTGAGTTCACACTCAATTTGCGTGACATGGAGATGAAGTTCAAGGTTGATGGGAGACCTCATGTCATCAAGGCTATTCGAGACAGTAATCTAAGGATGGTTTCATTCAGGCGGATGGAGAGGCTCATTCGTCATGATATGGTTGACTGGGCAACAGAGTGCATGTTGATGCCAGCCCAGCAGGAGCAGCAAAAGGGTGAGTACCACCCTGACATTCAGATCTTGAGGACTAAACACTCCAAAGTGTTTAGTGACATTCCACCTGTAGACCTCCAGACAGAGGCACGGAGCATATCATTGAGTTGGAGGAGGGCGCAAAGCTCGTTATGATCACTCCCTACAGACATCCGAAACGACTCAAGGATGAGATAGAGAAGACCATCAACGAGTTGTTAGCTATGGGACATATTAGACCTAGCAAGTCACCTTTTGCTTCATCGGTTGTATTGGTGAAGAAGAAGGATGGATCACTTCGGATGTGCATAGACTACAGGCAGCTCAACAAAAGGACAATTAAGAATAGGTACCCTATACCACGCATTGATGAGTTGATTGATGAGTTACACGGTGCTATCTTCTTCACGAAGATTGATTTGAGGTCCGGGTACCACCAGATTCAGATGAGGGAGCAGGATATTGAGAAAACCGCCTTCAGATGCCATTGCGGTCAGTTCTTGGTTATGCCTTTTCAGTCTAACCAGCACACTACCTTCGGCGACATGAAACGGTTCCGGTTCCCGGTTGAGGAAATTTGTATTGTAGTGCTGCGGCTGACATTTTGGTTTATAGCAGGTCATGGGATGAGCATCTGGCTCATTTGGACACAGTCTTGGGTATCTTAGCAGATGAGTCTTTCTATGCTAAGGAATCCAAGTGTGAGCTTGGCATGGAGGAGTTGTTATCTCTGGGGCACATCATCAGTGCCAAGGGAGTAGTGGACCGAAGAAAGGTTCGAGCTATAGTTGACTGGCCGGTACCTGAGAACCTTACGCAGCTCAGAGGCTTCATCGGGTTGTGTGCTTTTTACAGGAGATTTGTTAGTGGGTTCTCACGTCACGCCGCACCCCTTACTGACTTGACAAAGAAGGGGGCTTTTACTTGGTCACCTCAGGCGCAGGAGTGCTTTGACAGGTTTAAGGTGATCATGACTTCATGTCCAGTGCTAGCATTGCCTAACTTTACGAAGTCATTTGATTTATTCTGTGATGCTTTAGGAGGGCGGTAGTGCCGTTTTTGATCGATCTTGAGGGCGACATCCTGTGCTTTCAAGGTAGGAACAGGAAGTCACGGAATTTCACAACATATGCTCACGACAAAGAGGAGATGTTTAGCCATTATGCATGCTTTGGCTAAGTTCGGGCAATATAACGGTGACAACAAATTCGATTAATCGTCTGGACCATAATGGCACGAAACATGAGCATGAAGGACCTGAATGAGGCTGACAAAAATGGAATTGATGTTCGCGATTAAAATTATGAGCTTTGATATCCCACCTTCGATAGGAAGCCTTGAATGTGTAGCTGATGCCTTGTCGCGGACCCAATTAAATGCCAGCTGAGATCCTGAGGAGGATTGGAGGCATCGGATTGATAGCGGTATACTAAGAACCCATGAGCTGTAAAAGGCAGAGAGCAAGATGAAACCAAATTATACTATTGTAGATGACTTGATCATTTACAAAGGGCGGATTTTTCTAGTTCCTGACTCTGAGGTGAGGATTACAGTTTTGAGAGCCTTTCATGATCTTCCTATGGCGGGCCATCCCGGGTACTATAAGACATATAAAATGATTCGGGAACAGTTTACTTGGAAAGGGCTGAAAACTGATGTGTTACAGTATGTCCGAGAGTGTTTTGTTTGCCAGCAGAACAAGCAGGAGCACACATATCTTGCTGGATTGCTCCAGCCACTTCCGATACCTGATAGGAAGTGGGAGTGTTTATGGATGGATTTTATCACAGGCTTGCCGAAAGCCCAAGGTAAAGATTGCATCTACGTAGTGGTTGATCGGTTGACCAAATATGCACACTTTTTCCCGATTACTACTACCTTCACAGCATCGCAGACTGCAGAGTTATTTTTCAGAGAGGTATTCCGATTGCATGGGTTGCCTCAGACGATAGTCAACGATAGAGAGAGTCGGTTCATGAGCAACTTTTGGCAGGAGTTGTTCAGGCTTTGTGGGACCGAACTGACACCGAGTACCAGCTACCATCCACAGACAAATGGTCAGACAGAGATTGTCAATAAGTGGGTGGAAGGTTATTTGCGTAATTATATAGCTGGACAGCAGAGAGCTTGGGTGAGGTGGATCTATCTATGCAAGTATTGTTATAACTCGACTCACCACATGACGATACAGATGACACCCTTTATGGTTTTGTATGGGTATGAGGCGCCCAACCTTTTGGATTTGATACTGAGCGATAGCAAAGTGCCGAGTGCAGGGGATATGATGCAGAGTCAGCAGGACATTTTGAGGTCTCTCCGAGACAATATCCAGTGGGCACAGAATCAGCAGAAGCAGTATGCTAATCAGAAGAGGGTTGAGCGTACTTTTGATGTGGGTGATATGGTGTACCTTATGTTGCAGCCGTATCGTCAGTCTACTTTGCGGAAGAGTGGGGCAGAGAAGTTGAAGCCTCGCTACTATGGTCCATTTCGTGTTGTTAGACGAGTGGGCGAGGTTGCTTATGAGTTGGACTTGCCAGCTGATAGCAAGGTCCATAATGTGTTTCACGTTTCTCTCCTGAAAAAGGCATTGGGTCAGCATGTGATACCCTCTCCAGTTTTGCCACCCCTTGATGATGAAGGGAAACTGATATTAGTACCTGAGGCCATCCTCAAGATGAGAGAGAGACACCTTCGGAGGCGGGTGATCAGGGAATATCTGATCAAGTGGAGAGATCTACCAGTTGAGGATGCTACATGGGAGTCAAAGGAGATTTTACAGCATCCAGAGTTGAGATTGCTTGAGGACAAGCAATTTCAGGGAGGGCGGACTGTGATGTCCCCATCCTAGTCAGCGCAGCTGGTTATGTGGTTAGCCTATCATTTTGATCCTCGTAGGCTGACAGTTGTGTGCAGAGGATCATCTGAGGCAGTTACTCAGTGTTCTGTAGCTTCAGTGTTGCAGCTGTTTCAGGTTGGGCCTTCGCAGAATCATTCAAAGTGGTTTTTCAGAGACTTTCTATTTTTAGAAAGTAGGGCAGGCGGAAGTTGCTATTTTTAGCAGGGCACCTGGTTCAGCTGGTCAGCTCAGAGTCGACCCAGTTCTTCAGTATGGTCAGATGGAGAAATAAGGAGTATTTAATGATTATTAAATATTTAATATTTTGACTTTATATTAAAGTCACTTTATTAATATATTTAAATATTAATAATTAAATGGTATATTATAAAGTATTTTTAATACTTTATAATAAAGTGATATATTTGACATAATGAATAATTATTATTCATTTATGAGACGTCATTTAATTATTTATAATTTCTCCTAAGTCAAAGGCAAATTTAATCATTTCATTAAATGATTATTAAAAAGAGCTTTTGGGTCGAACTTTTCAAGAGAGATATATATTCACAGGGAAGACAAATCGAACCATCATGATATGTTATTCAAATTTGTCTTGTATTTGCTCTGAGCATTGGAGTTTGCAAAACCTAGGGTTTCAGCAGACGAATCGTTTCTGGAGAACGAAACCTCTTCAGAAATTGGCAGACTGAGGTTGTGCAATACCAGTTGAAGCTTGCATCTTGGTGACTTCATTCAGAAGTTGCAGTTGAACACATTGAGTTGATTTCAAGAAGGATATTCAAAGAACTACATCAGCAAACAAGGGCAAATATCCCAAAGCTTATTTATCAGAGATCTGGCATTTATACGAAAGGCCGTACTATATTCTCTTGCTGCTGCTATACAGGCCGTACTGTTGTACCAGTAGGGCCGTACTATTCTTTTCAGAGAAATACGCCTTCACCTTTCAGTCTCTGGCAGAGGGATCTTGGGCGGCTAGGTTATTGAGAGCTTCTGCAACGTTCTAAGGCTGGAGATCCATCTATCCATTCAGCCGTACATTCTTCTTGTTGTTTCTGGCGCCTGCAGGAGAAATCAGGTTTTTGAAATAAATTCATATTTAATTCATCTGTCAAATTTCTATATTGTAAATGCTCTGGATCTTCAATTAAATGATGCGCCTATGATTTATGAGCAAGATCTATGCCTATTTCATGTTCTAGGATTTATTTTGAATTTATTAAGCATTATTTAAGAAAATCGCAGCTTTCTGTTTATTTGCAAAAATCTATCAAAAACACAAAAAAACCAAAAACTTGCAAAAAACAAAATTTAGAGTTAGGGTTTCGGGGTTGAGAACCACCAGGGTTCTTACACTTTTGTCCTAAATTAATATTTGGGACATTTATATTAAAGTGACTCAAATAAAAATTAATAAATAATATAAAAGTCACTTTATTAATTAAAAGGAATCTTCTAGAAGTTGAGCTAAGCCTTTAAAAAGGGTTGAGGACAAATCATTTGATCATCATGTGAAATTATTATCTTTTGCAGATTGTTCGAAATTTGGAGTGCTTAGCTTACAGGTGGCTTGAGGATGGAAACCCTT
>VDFB02137110.1:0-14091 GCA_007258455.2 Sequoia sempervirens | reverse complement strand
GAATGGATGGCAAACACATAAGAAAGTCCGCCCTACGCAAAGAAAGACATGTCCAAACATTGAGAAAGTCCGCCCAGCCAAGAGGAGAGAAGAAAAACTCAAAATATGGCTAAGTATGGATACCTTGGCTAAGTATGGATGCCTTGGGAGAGAAAACTCATAAATTTGGCTAAGTATGGATACCTTGTTGAGTAAAGTTAAGTGTCGAAGGAAATGCTATGTCTAAGACAAAGTGAAGTCCTCCCCACTTGAAGATAAGATGGAAAAGCAAGCTCCAAGTCCGCCATGAAGATGGCAAATGCCAAGTGAAGTCCGCCCAAGAGGAGTTGTCAAGGATTAAGCCAAGTCCGCCCATGCTTGAAGAGTGAATGGAAAGACAAAGATGAAGTCCGCCCAAGCTTGGAAAATGTCTAAGACATGATAAAGTCCAACACAAGATGGCATGGAAAACTCCAAGTTTTCCTAGAGGAAAATGGAAAACGCCATGGATAAAATAAAATTTCGCCATGATTAAAAGGTTGGAAAAATGAATTTAACACTTAATATTTTAATATTTTCCAACACCTGGAATTTTGTTTGAAATACACTTTGCCAAAATCGTCAAACTCAGAGGAAAAATCTAAAAGATTTCACAAGGATGGCACCTAGGTAAAAAAAATTAGAAACTTTCTCTTAAAGATTTTTAATGAGGATTGAGTTGCCATTTCAAAGAAAATAAAACAAGTCCGAGTTCGATGAATCTAAGAAAAAACATGAATTTGCTAAAATAATCGAACCTTTTCAAGTTATAAAGAGTTTAGCTTGTCATTTTCAACTCATTCTTTCAAAGTTCGATGGTAAAAGAGATTCTAACTCTCTTGAGGATTGTGAAAGATAATTTCTTGAAGAAAGATTTTAGAGAGAAAGTAAATTTTTCGGAGATAAAGTAAATACCTGAGTTGAAGCATCGAATTTATGAAGGCTAGGCGTGCTTTTTTCTAAGCTGGAGCAGAATTTTCAAAATTTAAGACAGAATCACCGTCAAAAGTACATAATTTCAAAAGTTTAAAATCCCAATTTGACGGATTTCTTCATTCTTCTTCAATCTTATTCACTCATTCTGGCAAAATTTGCTAAGTACTTAGTCGAATTCTCCCAATTTCAGTCTTCTTTTTCACAGAATTTAACTTTTCAACTGGCTAAAAGTAAAATTTTCGAGAGAAAGGTCCAAGAAAAATAAGAAATTAAAATTTTAAAATTAATATATTTTTCTTCATGTTTCTTGCAGGTTGATGACCACCAGAGGAGAACCTTCGAGAAAGGCCCAGATGAAGTTCGCAAGCAAAGGATTGCAGCCAGAATCTAAAATCAACTCCAAATGGAAGAACGTCACAGACACAAACCTTGGACATGTAGATTTTAAAGACTTCAAAAAGGGGATGTATGGGCAAGATGGATTCCTGCCGACACCAATTGTTCGCGGATGATGAGGAATGGCATCGTCCAAGCAGGCGGATTTCCACCAGCTATAGAATGTGCTGAATTGATGGTAGAATGTGCTATACACTATAACACACAAGAGAGGCAAATTGTTGCACCTGATGGCAGAGTGTTGGCTCATTTCGGAGAATTAGCCATTCAAGAGGCGTTTGGCATACCAAGTTATAACCGAACTTCATACAAGACCAAAGAAGATGCAAGAAGACTTTATGAAGAACGGATGGATCTTTGTGCAACCAACATCAATAAGACATGGTTAGAGAAACCAAGGCCTTCCATTAAGAAAATGCCAAAGAAATTGTTGCGGACCGTCTTTAAGGAGGAATATGGAGATATTATATTGCTATTGAACAGAGTAATGGGTAGCCCTCAAGGTGCACCATTTGAAACATGGATGTATTACTTCATTGACGAGATCACCTCAGCCGTCAAGATGTTCAACTGGTCATGGATAATCAGTGACAATCTCCATGGGCAGATACTAAATTTGGAAAGGACAAGTCTTTCTACATGAGTTCTTATATTGTCTATTATTGGCAAGGACTTACAGATATGCAAGATTGATCTGTCAAGTCATAGTGGGCACTGTGGAAAATGAATTCAAATCTTATGATTGTTACCCGCAATTGCAGCTCTGCGAAAAAGTCACACTTCAGGAGAGCGAATGATGCCTTCCTAATGTACATCACTAGAATATTGCAAGGAGGAACGCATCAAAGGCTTACTCGTGAGGCCAAGAGCCTGATCAACAAGTATGGATCCTAGTTTATCCAATTTCCCAGATTTACCTACATAAGAGTTCAAGGATTCACCGGATGTCCTTATCGACTCCTGATCTATCCCACTAACAGAATGATCTTGCTTGAGGTTCTGAGACAACTGGAAACATACCAAGGCCTCTAGAGAACAAAGTAGAAGGTAGTCGTCACCTTTCCGTTCTTCATTGGGAATATGCAAGTCTTGTTCGTCGACACAAGCAACAGAAAGTGACAGGTTAGAAATGCAATGGCACCCTTTCACATCTTACTGGTTTAGAAATGACTTCGATCCTCACCACCACATTGGGACTGTGAATGGAAGGAAGCATGCATGGGGCGCAGACTTGAGCAACTTTGGGCCACCGCTGCAAATGAATGATGTTAGAAAAGATCATATCCATACCGGCCTGCGAACCCCATCGCGTAACCGGAGTTCTTTCGCGGTGCTCCTCATCACCGTAGAGTGACGATGGAGATATATTCAACTAGCTCTTGATGAGAAGAATCGCCTCCGTAGAAGATGGTCGGAACTGAAGCCAGCAGATTTGACCACCGTAGATGTATACAAGTGTCAATATTCATAGTGGGCGATCAACAAGTCCAAGATATGCCAATGGGTTCTAATTTGCTAATTTACCGGGTGAAGCTGTTAATCCCACTTCCTTCAAATGCAGGTGCATCCCAAAGTGATGAAACAATCGAGAGCACCCATTCGAGGAAAAGGAAGGAAATAGTCGATGACTCTACAAGGATGAAAGGAAAGAAGATTGTAGATGAGGAACCTACTCAAAAGAAGCAAAGATCGAAGCTTCCTCATTCTGCCATGTCCAGGAATATGAATGAGATATTGAATATTGATTTAACTGGTTGGATCTAATATAAGGATCTTCTCTCCATCTATACTAAATAATCCCCAAGCCAACGATGATGAACTCCCCATTGCCCAATAAAAGTACGTAAACAATTCCTGGCCCAAGAATGAAATGGATATTCAGGATGGTGAATTTGAAGAGAGAATGATTTCTGCTCCTAAAGGAATCCAGGATAATCCATGTGTAGAGAATGCTCAGGAAGAAGAAGGCATTGAACAACTTACTAATCCTGATTGGCTAAAGGAAAGACTGAAAATAAAAGTACCAGTAGAGATCCCAAAGGAAGATGATATAGCTGATTTTTTGGCCAAGTTAGAGACAGTTGCTGTGAGGAAGCTCGCCAAAATGTTTTCCACCATCCAAAGGGATGAAGCGGGCCATCGTTTAGTACAAATTGTTGTGCCAACAGTGGATAAATTGAAAGAAGATATTGCTCTTGAAGAATATGCACTCACTACTATCGACTTGGGCCCAACAACAAAGGGTCAAGAGGTGGAAGACTTGGACAATTCAGTCACATCCATCAAGGCGAGGTTGGAAAAGGAAGTGGCAAAGAAGAAAGAATATAAAAAGGAGATTGAACGCCTGAAGGAGTGCATCTAGCATCTGACCAAACCTCTTAATCAGGCTGACTCGGTAGTTCCTCCACTTTTAAACTCTTCACAAGAAACGATTAAAAATTTTGAGGAACAAATGGTCACGACTAAAGAAACTAAGGAGTGGATAGTAAGCAGGAGCGGAGAAGCAACTACATTTGCGGAGAAATTGATATTAGCTCATGGACAGACTTCCTCATTACTTTCAAGAATTGCAATTATGGCTGAAGCATGGGAAGACCTTCAGTATATTCAGGATAGAATTATCCCATGCCTCAGAGTGCTGAAAGGAGTTCTGAAGCAAGAACTAATTGATGGAAAATTTATTGCAGCAGGCGCTGCATATGATTTCAATAATTGGTACTGGGCATTGATTGCGCGGAATGAAGTCTTGGAGAAGGTAAAGGAAAATAGTATCAGAATTGAGGAGCATGTGAGAAATCCAGAATAAGATTTTGCTTGTAGTTGCAGATGTACTTGAAAAGGATATTGTTCGAGCAAATGATATGCAGCTTGAAAATCTAAAGCTCAAGATCCAGGAGACTTTCTTCACTAGCGTAGGACAGATTCTGAAGCAAAATTTGACTAAGGCATCAGACTTCTTGTCCATCCTGGATGTCTTCCAACGCCAGGAATCAGAATGGGAGAATGTTTTCGCCGAGAGTGCAGATGATTTGGACGCGTTGGAATACAAGGTCAATATGCTGCCACATGTCACAATCGAGGAGGTCAACACAATAGTGTCCAAGTTCATCAAATACACAGCCACTCAGGAGGATAAGGATGTGCCTCCAAGAAGATAGCTCCATATGCCACGTGTTTTTCACCCATTTGTTGTTAAATGTTATTCTGGGAAACCCTAGTTAGGGTTGAGTTGTTTTAATCTTTGTCATCGATCTTAAATCGATCTCGGCCATTCATTTATTTTCAAAAACTCTATATAAACTCTCATTCTCTCATTTTCACGGGGTGGAGAGAGTGTTATGAAATTGTTGCGTATAGCTACTTTGGATAATAAAAGTTCTTATGCATGATTTGCTTTGAATCCTTGTTATTGTCAAGTGGTTGCATGGTTGCATATCTCCTTCAACAATAGAATAGATTTAGTATAGAACATAGAATAGATTTAAAAGTAGAATTTGATTTAAATGTATGTTTAGATGGATGAAAGATTTGATAGTAGTGATTGGTGAAACTTTGCTCATACTTTCTTCGAATGAATGATTTTTGTTCGATGCGTAAAGTTAGCTTGAGCTTAAATATTGTGGATGCTTAACTTCCGTTTAGATAAATATTGTTCGATTTGATGGTAGTTATTCATGACGTGAAAATCATAAGCACACCCTTAGAAGATTGCACTCACTTTGTGTAGTTGTCCTCAGTGTGGGGAAGCAAAGTGTTGTTATTGGTTTCACCCAGTCTTTACCATCTCTTGAGTTCATAGGATTAGCATAGAACTTCTAAACCCTCATCCTTTTTGCACTTTTTTCAAAACTCCAAATCCGGTAAAACTCAAAAAAAGATATTGGCTGTCAAATTTGTCTAAGTCCTAGCTTGCAAGTGATTTGTTAACGTAAGTCCCTTTGTGTATTACCAGCATATCACAACGACCATTGAGCTTATCCACATGTCAAGACCTGACAAAAGAAACCTTGGAATCACCATATGATCTTCTTGCAATCTTAGCATACGTGGTCGTTTTTCAAGAGAGGATAAAGTGTCTTTGGACTTTTTATTCTAAAGTGTTCGGGGAATGATAAAATGCACACCAACATGACATATTGTAGTTTCTTGTGAAGTTTGTCATTGCCCTTCCTCTATAAATTGCTTAATGTACCCATGGATCTCAGCCAAGTCAGGAAACAACAAATCTAGACAATGGATGGCACATGGGCACCAATATCTTTGTGAGTGCTTCTAATATTATGAAAATATATTCATAGGCCTCTCTAGGCATTTATTTATGGGCGAGCACAAAAGATCTCATATTCTAGGAGCTACTTCTTCCTCTCAAGACACCATAGTTTCATTTTTATATTCTTTCATCCATAGTTCACAAACACAATTATTTGCCGAGTACTCATGTTTTACACAAATCGAATTTCTTTCATGTAAACTCGCAACTTGGCATGTAGACTTTTCAGCAAGCTTTTTGTACTAACTCGCTGCAAGTACTCGAGTCCAAGCATAAAACTCACCATATGTGGTTTAGACTCAGAAACATGGATTCAATGCAAAAAAACATTGAATAGACATGGTTTTTGGCTTTTTCAAACCCTACACGCTACAACAAAAACTCACATAGCAATTAAGCATCCTTAAGCAATTTGGTGTGAGTATATCATAGATTTGAAGAATTTCAAATTTCCACATAAGTTTCTTTTCCTTTTTTCTTTTTTTCTTTTTTTGAAGCATCTAAATTGTTTCTAGCATATTATATTAGGTTTCTAAACTCAATTTACAATTTTATATGCATTGACTTTTATTTGCATAATTGTTATTGTTGATATACACTAGTTTTTGTGAATGAAATTGTTTTTTTTTCTTACATAGGGTTTACACTTTAAGGTAAAAAAAGTTATCTCAGTTAAAATAATTAATGCTATTGCTATTCAACAAGGTTACCCCAAGTTTCCGGGACGGGGCGGCAGGGGATAGCTGGGATCTAGTCCCTGGTGCTCGATTTTGAGGGCCAAATTAAGGATCTGCTAGGGGATCTAAGCAAGTAAATATAGGAATTCAAAAAATATAGGGAATTTTAAATATCTAATAGATAATAGCCATGAATATGGGTAATGCATAATACATTATAGAACATTAACATATAACATTTGTGTTCAACACATTATGCTAATACCTGTTGAGTCATTAGCCAGCCACGACTAAAAATGGCACATACAGCTACAATAAATAAAGGAACAACCTCCAAGTTATAATTTCTAGTAAACTATACTGTAAATGCCCAAAGGCTACATTGCTGCCATATAGTTTTAAAGTTTTAGTTTGCTATGAAAATCAAAATACAATATCGTATGTCAATAATGAATACAAATTTCCAAAATAAACAAAGAGCACTGCTGCCCCTAATCATCTCTCATAACTGCATCAAAATCAGAGTCATCCTCTGAGTCACTGCCATCGTAATGCTCCTCCTCAGCCAATGGGACCCCAACCAAGCTTCCTCTTAACCGCCTCTCCTCGGCCCATTCAGAGCCACGCCCCGGATCACATCCCACCTTAGAGCCGAGTCCTGCCGGGTACTCGGAGTCTCCGGGCCGGAATCCCCGAGTCAAGAGCACTATGAACGGCCACTAGCTTCTCTGCTCCTCTAGAGGTAAGTCTATTCCTCTTTACAGAGTGGATAAAGCTATACGTGGACCAATTCCTCTCTGCAGCAGAGGAACTAGCAAGCTGTGCAAGAAGGCGAGTGGCAAGTATCTTCAACTGCGGTGTATCTCTCCCATGATAGGTCCACCATCCAATAGGGTTCCCTTGAGCTAATATAGCTCTATCCAACCTCACCGGGCTCGCTCTAAGCCAGCCACAGACACACCAGGCTCCAAAATTGTGACCGGCATTGAAGCTGCCTGATAAATCTTTCAATGGTCTGCGGCAGGAACCTAATTCCAAAACCTCGTGGATCATCACACGAGGCACTCCACGCATCCCTTGGTGTGATACCATTTGATTTAGGAGCAAAGGCAAACGGTTATTTTGAAGCTGGTGTTCATTGTATTCCACCTTCGGCCACCAAATTACGTAAGCGTCATGCAACCAAAGTAACCTTGCCAAAATAACTTGCCTGATCTTCCCAAGCATAGTGTCAAATGTCTCATATATCTCTCCAAGACTAGGAGAGTCTGTATCAGCATATCTAATGACATCTGCAATGGGCGAGATAAAGGAGCAAATATATCTGCAAAATGCAAACAAAAAGTTCAAAATAATTAGTTGACAAGTTATTTGACATGTTAGAAACTTCAAAAGTTGGAACATTGGACAATAAAATTAAAAAATTAAAATTAGAAATTTAATATGAAAATCAGCCATCTAATATGTCTTACCTCACATTGGCCCACCAATCATCATCGAGGATCTTTTGTTTGATGCTCTTTCCTTGAGTAGAACTTGCATTAGGCCATCTAGTCCACTCATAATTGACCATCATCAATTGTAGAGGCTCATGCACCTCAAGCATTCTCTCCAATAGGATGAAGTAGGTGGCATATCTACATTCATTAATTCAATGATTCATTAAAAAATAAAAATTTAAAACAAAATCAGATTATGAATACAAATTGAAAGTGAAACAAAATGAAGTAAATGGCATACCTTGTATCAACAGGTTTGAGAAACTCCTTCTTTGAGAATGTCCTGAAAAGAGCAAGTGAGGTGTGGTGGTTGCAAATGAACATTTGAATTTCTCTAGCTTCTACCACCGTTTTCTTCACCCAATCCATCTTCCCTATGTCTTTCAATGCATTGTTCAATGCATGAATACAACATGGGGTCCAAAATATGTGCCTGTAAGTATCCTCCACCATCAACCCAGCCGATTTGCACACACGTGCTGAATCGGTGATCACCTGCACCACATTTGCAGCCCCAACCTCCGCTATGGCATCTCTCAAAATGGAAAATTGGAAGTCAGCATCCTTACGTCTCCCTGAACAATCTACGGCTCTAAGAAAATAAGAACCAGCAGGGCATGTGACTATGACATTGATGAGTGGCCGACGTCTACAATTAGTCCACCCATCCATCACTATAGAGCACCTTGTCCTCATCCATGTTTGCCTCATCTCCTCCATTAACACATTAACTTTGGAGTACTCTTTGTCTAGGAGGGTGGTGCGTAGCTTATGATCTCCAGGGGGTACAAATGAAGGACCAACAACGACTAAGTCTTTCACCATTTGTTTGAAATAAGAGGAATGGGCCACATGAAATGGAATGGCATGGGCAAAAAAGAATTTGGCAATGGAGGATTCAGAGGTTTCTCGTACTTGGTTTTGAAACATGGACTCAACTGAGGCTGCCTTATCACTACCAATCACCTTCCTCTTTCCTCTTAAGATAACACTACTACCAACCGTGGAAGGACTAGGAGTAGGAGTAGGCATAGATGATTGTGAACTTGGGAAAGAAGGAGACCCAGTTTGAACCCCACCATCACACTCCATTTGAATTGTTTGACACTCTATAAATAGTGCATCTGTCAATGCAGGACACGCTCTAACTCCATGGCCCACCTCACCCAAAAAATGAGACCTAACTCTAGTGTAGCTGCCCCTAAACTCCTTTTCACAAACATGGCACAACCAAACCCTACTCCCCCCTGAATTTTTTTGTCTTTCACCCATTGCTGTCACAAATTGAAGGAATGGTTTTTCTTTGTCTATTGGGTGTTTTGCATAGTCCTTCATAGCTTTGGTATTGGTTGATGAATGATGGTGTTGGGTAGGGGTTATTTGCTCTCTAGTTTGCCTTCTAACTTGCATTTCAACTTCACTATCACTCCCACCCTCACTGTTGCTCATGTTTTTTGTTTTTAGAATGCAAGTGTTGACTGAAAATGAAAAAAATAAAAAAAATCAGACTATGCATACTTCATATTTTGCAAAAAAAATGAAAAAAAAAGAATGGTGAAAGAAAATGCATACCTTTTTGATGGATTTGCACTCCCAACAACACTCTTTCAACCTCCTCTCCTCCTTCAAACAGCTGCTCCTCCTCCTTTAATGGCTGCAATTTTTTTTCTTCTCAAACCCTTGGCTCTCTACACAAACAAAATGAAAATAATGAACTTTTAGAGGCCTCCTTTCATTCTTAAGAGAGCAAAACATGGTGGGGCCCACGCATGCCACATAAGCAAGGCTTTATTTTTAAATTTTTTGCTTTTTTTTTTGTGTTTCATGAAAAACGTTGGGATGGCCGCCGCCCCTCGACAGTCGGTGGATCGCCTAGCCGCCCTCTCACGCCCCTCGGACGCCACCGGGCCCTCAGTATTTTGGGTCAAGTCGCCCCTCGGGTCCCCGGACGCCTCAGCTTTGTAAAAAGGGGACGCCCGTCCCCTAGCCATCTCCTGGTACCCGGGACGTCCCCGGAACCGGGACGGGTGATTTGGGGGGGGGGGGGACGCGTCCCCGGGTAACCCTACTATTCAATTAAAATGTTATGTTTCAAGTGTAATTATGTGAATTGTATTTTATTTTTCTTGTTCAAATCATTGTTATTTTTGAATTTGAACATGTTGCAAGTTACATACAATGGCATCTACCTCTACATCAAAGTTAACATCAACAAGTGGAAGTTGTTCATGTAGAAGTTGTGAACTCACTTGGAAATATGTTGCAACTAGACCATCTCAAGGGACTGTGACTTGCCTCTTCTAGATGAAGGAGCTTAATATAAACATCAATCACCTCAAGTACCATATTGTAAATATTCCTAAATACAACACCAAGCCATATGAAAAGGTCACAAATGAAGTAAAACAAGAGATGAAAGCAATCCTTCCATTTTTGGATGTGAAGAAACTAGAGATAGTCAAGGCACAATAGCAGTAACAACAACCATTCATCTTGACTTGTTAGAGGAAATGGAGGTAAACATGACATATTGTGGGCTCTAGTTGTGGTCTATACATATGTGACACATCCTTCTCATCTAGCTCAAGAAAAAATAACCAATTACAAGGTTTTTGGTGCCTATATACATACCTAAAACACAACCTTCACTAAAAGATACATGGTGGAATGAGATGCACAAGGGAGCAAATAAGGCATGTGCAAATTTCTAGTTCTACAACAACCTTCCTCTCAATAGGGCAAGCAACCCATATTCGAAGTATCTAGTCATTGCACTGATAGTTGTAGGGAATGCATACAAGGCCCCCTTTCTAAAAGACTTAAGTCAGTGATTACTACAAAATGTTGTTGTATATGCAAAAACAATTCTATAAAATCAAAAGAAACAATTGTGAAAGCTTGGATGCACCATTTTTTAAAATGAGTGGACAAATAGAAGAAACCATTCTCATCAACCTTTTGGCATCTTCAAATGGTGAGATAGCTTTCTTGAAGTCAATAGATGCCTCTAACAAAGTAACCAATGCAAAAACTCTAACCCTAATGCAAAAGGAGGTTGTCTTAGAGTTGGACATCCAAGATGTGGGGCAAGTTGTCACTAACAATACAACATACATGATGGCTAGGAGATTTAGATGACGTATACATGACTTTCTTAGACCCTTTGCACAACCCATTGCTTCCATCTTCTTTTGGAATGTCAATACATAAAAAAATACATTTATAATCACCCTTGAGTTCTCAACTTGATGAGAGATCACATCAAGGGAAAAGTGATTGTGCAAGAAGATGTCAGAAGGTTTACAACTAACTTGGTCATGTTGTAAAGCATTTGTAGTTTACTAACACCTTTGAAGTAGATGTTTGTGAGTCAAGCATGGCTAGACTCAACATATTCAAAGAATACTGATAGAGAGAGAACCACAAAGATAGTTTTTGATGATGTTTTTGCGATGTGAGCCAAGGAGATCATCAAGGTAATTTCAAACTTCAATTTAAATTTCAGATTGAATCCTTTATCTTCAATTTTTTGAGTATTTACGTTAAGTCTAAGTTTGTAACTTATTTTGTTTCTAGGTGTCAAAACCTTTGATGAGGGTTTTGCACTTGGTGGATGGGGTGCAAAACTGAATGAGATACATTTATGAGATTATGGATAGGGCGTAAGAGGCCATCCAAAATTATTACAAGGGGGATAGAAACATATTTGATTCCATTGGGGAGATCGCTAATCAAAAGTGAAACAATCAACATTATTAACCCATTCATGCAGTGCGGTACTAACTCAACCCCAAGTTTTTCTTCATTGATAGCTTCACAAATGTTAATAGGGAGGTTATAGAGCACCTCTCAACATGCATTAGGAGGATAACACCCAAGGTTGAGGTGAGAAACCTCACTATTTCACAATTGCAAAATTTCAAGTAAGCAATAGAGAGGCTCTTTGGTTGGACACTAGCTATCTAAGAGAAATCCACCCAGACACTAGGAAACAAAAATTAATGTTTTTATTGATATCTTACAAATTATAATTATTAACATTACATACAAAATTTTGAATATCTTATTGGAAAGTTCTTGGTGTGAAGATTTGGGTGGAAATGCCTCAAATTTATGAAAGTTAGCCCACCAAATTTTCTCTCAACCTTGTAGTGCTTCTAGATGTAAGCACAACTGGAGTTTGTTTAAGGCCATTAACACAAAAAAGCACAATAAGTTGACTCAACAATGCCTCAATGCCCTATTTTTTGTGCAATAGAATCTTTTGCTTTGCACAAGAAAGGTAGACGCATCTACATAAGAATTTATAAACTTGGATGATATTGATCCCTACAACGATTAGACTATACAAGACTAGATCCCCATGTTCAAAGAGGATGATATTGTTTTTGAGAGACAAGCTTTGGAGGGTGTAGGTGCAACAAAAGTGGGAGAGTTTGGATTAGATGGCATCATGGAAAAGATGTCCAACATGAGAAAAGGAGTCAATGTCATCTAGTAGCAACGTGGAGGCACAACAGAGTGTGAGCAGCAAACTCTCACCCTCTCCCCAATTATTTACTATAACAAGAGAAAATTCAAAATTGTAAATGATTGTAATTTGTAACTTGCATGGATATACAATTCATGATAATGATGTTCAAATATAATTATCATAAATTTATGATAGTTATCAACTAATTGTTGTATTAGCAAAATGAAGTAATTTTGTACTCTATTTGTATTCAAATCTAATAGAAAGCACTTCCCCAACATTTTAAAGAATCATTTGATACATTTTGTAATTGTATTTTGTATAAAATTTGTTTTTCTAATAAAATTGAATTTTAATTTGTTGAGTTTTGTCGAGTCAAAAATTTCCGTATATCAAATTTGAGTTGAGTCCAAGTATGCAAACTATGCTTTCATCTATAGCTTAAGTACCCCTTGTGCCTAATTGTTGGGGTAATGTGCTTGTAACTAGTTTGATTTTTAGGAGCATCATTTTAAATAGAAATATAGAGAAAGTTTGTATTGGGTGACACTATTATTCTTGAAGTGGTTTGTCAGCAAATAGTTTGTGGAAATTATAAACGTTGTTGATTTTCATTCATGGATAACCATGGAACTCCATTTCTATCGTTGCACCTAGCAAATGATACAATTCTTGCTCTTTGTAATGAATTTGTTTCAATTTGTGTGTATTCCATTTTGTGGATATTTGTGTTGGTCTTGACAATGAAATGCTAATAAGCTTGACTCTCCCCACTGTTAGATTTTAGATCAGAAATGAAATAAGCAGAAATACAACACATAGAACAATGAACACAGCAGATACCCTGGGAAAACCCTCCTTCTTGAGGGAGAAAAAACCCAGCAAAATATATCTCTTATATATGTAAAGAAAAGAACAGAAATCTGCTTACAATTCAGGCCCTACACAAGGCCGACTATCATACGAAGTGTAGAGACAATTCTCCTAATACAGAAATACAAATGAATATGCTTCTCCTTGTAATCTGATTTGCTGCTAAGTCTGCCTTAACTGTTAAGAATGGCGAACACTTGCTGCTGATAATATGTGAATATCTGTTGCTAATAAGATAGGAATGTCTACTGATAATAAGATACGAATGAGAGAAATGAACTTGATGTCCAAATGAGAAGAAGTCACCTTTCTTATATACCAAGATAGGCGACCTCTTCACTAGGTCGGCTCCCTTAGAAGATAAAAATATAAAATATTAATTGAAACATGAAGGGTGACCAGCCTTTAACTAAGGGAAAATAGCTCCCGAAGCTATAAAACATTAACACCCCCTCTTAGCTAGGGAGGTATTTTCCAGATATCCTCGTCATGGAGTCTCTTAACATGACGCTCATAATGACTACACCCACATCTCAGTCTCAGAGATGTACAAGAGTTCATCATGGAGTCTCTCAATGTGATGTCGTCATGGAGTCTCTCAACATGACGTCCACAATGGCTACTCCCATGTGTGGAAAGAAACACATCTCAATCTCAGAGATGTACAATGGTCCATCACAGAGTCTCTCAACGTGATGTCGTCATGGAGTCTCTCAACATGACGTCTCATCTCAATCTTAGAGATGAACAAGGGCTCACACCTCATATTTCTCCGTCTTAGAGAAATATACACTACAAGGGCTTTCACCTCATATTTCTCCGTCTCAGAGAAATATACGGTACAAGAAATTTTCATGATGATGTGACTCCCTCTGAAACTCCTAACCTCCTTGTCCAAGATTGCCTTTGTTGGTTTGTCAAACTCCCTCTGAATGTTATTTCCTCCTC
>VDFB02137109.1:0-21425 GCA_007258455.2 Sequoia sempervirens | reverse complement strand
TGAAAGTGCCTGATGGGAGTTTTGTGAAGTGAATTTAATATTCACTTTGTGGTGAAATATTTTATTGTCGGGCAATAAAATGCAAAGTGGAATAAAAGTAAGGTGCAGCTACAACAAAGAAATAAAAGGCAGGAAATAAGAGGATTTTCATGGGCAAAGATATTCTCCAGCAGTTGGGTGAATTTGGATGGAATTTTCTCACATGGTGAAATTTTTTGTTGCCCAACAACTTGAGGCAAAGGCAGATTTGAGAGGAAAAATCGATTGCAAAGAGGAGAGATGAGAGAGGCTTTTCTTGTTGCTGATTAATGGTGGATGAAGATTCCAGATGGCACCATCAGATTGATTTTCTGGCTTCTTCTATTTCTTCTTATTCTCATTATCTTCTCATTCTAAGGTGTTCCAAATTTTTGAAAGCTCTGCAAGTCAGGTGAAAGCTCTGAGTAGATTGTAAAGCTAGGGAAAATTGTAATGGAGTCATTAAATTTGAAGTGTGTGTTATGAATTATGCTTTCATGTTTATATTTTACCTGATAATTGTCTCCATTGTTGAGATGTAATGCTCCTTTGAATTCAATAATGAAAATTATTTGAGTCTTTTCATGCACATTTGTTAAATTTTAGTTACATATGTGTTGCCTTATGTTCTGTGAATGATGTAATTTCTTTAATGAATCACAAGTTGCATTTATTATTGCCTATTATTCAGGGGATAGTGTAATTGCTTCAACAAATGTGATAGGAGTGTTGTGTTTTAGGTGGATTTGTAAAGAATGATTACCAAATAAAGCTTCAGTGGCCTTGTTGTCATAATTTGATAACAGTTGCAAAGATCTTCAGAACATGTTCAACATTGTAGGATGAAATGTTGGTTATATGACTCCATGGCCCATTTCCTGGCACTAGTCAATTATTATGCTTATGTTGTTTTGAGCTTGGTCCCAATTCTTTAAATCATAAACCATTTCAATTTTGTATGTTGAGTTATGTGTTTGTCATGTTCTCCATGCTAGTTTCTAAAATTCACTCAGTGTCTTGCCAATATTGAGTGATATTTTATGTTTCTCAACATAATTTTGTGAGAGCATCATCTGTTAAGCAATATCCTATTAATTGTGTTTCTAGATCTTTGTGTTGCTAAAGGGTCACCCTCTAGGTTCTGCAGAGCCTGAAGTGTAGGGGAAATGTGTGTTAATTTCATTTCCTGTCAGTTGGCCAAATCAACCTTTGAGTCTGAGCATGACATTGGCTAAGTCTTTAGGATTCAATTGATCTATTGATTTGGAGAACCAACATAATGGCGACTCTGCTGGGGATAATTCTGAATTTCCAGTTGCAGGTTGTTTAGAAGCAGAGTCATATCATTTGCATAAGAGTCATAAAATTATTTTCCATTCTAAATTTAGTTCAAATATTGAAGGATTTCAAGCCTAGAGAAATAATTGTTGCAATGAACCTGATTATTTTATTATATGTGGTGCTCTTCTAGTGAAAGGAACTTAGAAGAAACTTTACATGTGAAAGAACTTTTTGTTTGAAGTTCAGTCCTCTAAAAAGAGAGTGGTGACTCTGTCAGAAGAAACTATTGAAAAGGTGAATACAGTTCCAAATCTACAAATATTTCCAATCAGGAGAACAATTTGCAGCAGCTACAACGTTTCTAGGTATTCTTCGCCTTTGGTTTTCAAGAAACTCTTGTATGAAAACCATATTTGAACATTTTAAGAAAAAATTTGGTTCCCTATTTAGTGATTTAGCATTACCAAAGGGAAAGGATAGTAAATTTAAATTTTCACACTTCCATTTGTTGGATCTCTTGAATGTAATTTCAGTTCCTTTGAAAGAACTTTGTCTAGTACTCAAATATCTACTAATTTGGATGGTTAGAATGCATTTGTATATTCTATGGATTTCCATCCATTTGCATTGTCATATGATTCAATCCTAGGTTGTCATTATGTCATTACCTATCATAGTTGTCCACCATTTGGTCATGCTTGTAATTATGCACAATCAGTGAGCCTGGATTTGTAATATCTATGGATCATAAAATACCATACCATCAAATACTTTGAGACAACCTGTTAAGAAGTGTCAAAAGTATAACATTCTTCATACATTTGAGACCCCAAAATGCAAGACCCCAAGAGTACACAAGCCTAAGATAAGGCTAGAGTGGAAGGTTGTGTTTGAAAGAGGACTTAAAGAAATGGATGAAAGACACCAGATGCTTCAACAAGCCCTATTAGGATACAATAATATTGTGTCTACTTGTCAAGTTAATGCACCTTTTGTCAATTCCTTTGATCCATTGTATGCTCAATTATATTTTTAATGAGTTGATTACAAGACCGAAGGTATGTCAGCTCAAATCTATAAGGAGATGTCTAGATTTCATGGATACAATGTTTGTGAAGGGGATGCACATGTTAAAAGTTTTTCTAGCTTCATGGAGAAACATTCCTTTGGATGGATGAGATTCTTTATTAGATCCCTTGAAGCAAGAGCTCAGGACTGGTACTTGAGTTTTCTTGAGAAGTCATTTCCTTACTAGGATAAATTAGTGAATGCTTATAGAGAATAATTTGTAAGAGATCCTTTAGACCTTGTCAAAAGGTTAAAGCAGATCAAGAAACAAGATGAAGAGTCAAGTGTTGATTTCAGTCATAGATTTGCTACTGCCTTGTCACTAATCCAAGATAATTTCAAACCTAGTACATCAAGTTGTATTCATATGTACTTTGAAGCCTATGAGCAAGGATCTAGTGCATTGTTGAAAGATTTTGAAATATTGAGTATGCAAATGGCTTACACATTTCTAGATAATTTGTAGAAACAAAGGAATGAATATGTGCAAAGTTTGTTGTCTTCAATTGTGGGTAAACATGCTGATGAAATCAGAAAACCTGTGAATACAAATGATCAAAGGTCTTTAGACAAGTGCACACTTGAGAAGGTTGAAGATAAGAAGGATGCATCATCAAGTGATGAGAATGTTGTCTTTGAACAACTTACAAAAGAAATGTACCCAAATGAAAATCAGCAGTTGAGTCTTCTGAGCCAAGAACATGATGAGGGATATCAATTGGATTTACTCTTTGAAGAAGAGATGTGTGATCAGCAATATGATGATACCATTGATCATGTTAATCCTACATGTGATGAGTGTAGTATTAACACAAGTCTCCATAATGAGATAAAGGAATTTGTTGATTTAGAAAATGATCTTGAAGATGTTTGTTTATCAGCTACCAGTGACAGAGTATGTGATGAATCTCAGTTTGAAAGATCAATCACAAGAAGCTGCAATGAGGAAACCATTGATGGTTTTTAGTTTGATAAAGAAGATATTTGTGTCTACCATCAAGAGGATGAAAATGACAAGCTCAATGAAGACACCCAATCTAATGTTGAGATGCAAAATGATGTGGATTGTTGTTATGACAGCTTGGAAGTTAGTAAGAGTGAAGAAATAGACAATCTATTCTCTATGATGGATTGTGACAATGCTTTTGACAAGGTTGTTAGTAATCCAATCTCTTATGATTGGGGAAGCCCTGTTTATGATTAGCCCATTGAGTTCTCCGACTTTGAAGATGATGATATCATGGGTTATCCTGATTTACACTTTGATAATGCATCTAATTCAAGTGAAGGTCAAGAAGAGGAAGTGGTTGAAAGAATAGATCAAAGCAATGATCTATTAAGTAGTGAAAAAATTTCAGATCTGTTGACCACAAAATATCAGAAATGTGCACATGAGAACAACTCTCAGTTGTTGTGTGTTGCCCCTGATGAATTTGACAGTGATGATGATCTTCAAGATGCAAGGTATGATGCATATGTCTCTGATCTTCCTTCCAATGATGAATCAACGAATCATGATGATGATAATGTGAATAAAGACAAGTATCCATTTGATGGTAATGATGCTTTATATGATGAGTATGACAGTGTGCATGATGATGCAAACTCAGAAATTTGTTTTGATGAGTTTGAAGCAGTAGATGACCATGAGGTTTGTGCATCCAATGAGCCAAGTATTGAAGATTTTAGTGCAAATTCTAACAAGTCTTTGTTTGCTAACTTGTATGAGCCTAGTCATAAGTATTTTCATGTAAATGAAGATGTTGATTTCAATGAGAAATTAGATTATGCTTCTGAACCAGAATTTCTTGTTGTTGAGCAAGCTTGTGATACTGAAAGTGTTGATACCTGATGTTCAGAAGATGATCATATGACTACAGATGATGATGAGTCAGAAATTTCCGATGACTCTCAATACCAACATGATGAAGAACAAGTACAAAGTGTGCCAATGCATGAGTGTATCTCTTTGCATACACTTGGAGATGGTTTGCATGATGAGCAAGATCTTTTGGTAAGTTCTTGTGATGGTTTCACTTTTGATATGCAAACTAGTAATTAGATTGAGCTTAACAGTTCCAGCCATGTAGCGGAATGTGAGTGCTATTTTTATCAGCTGGAAGAAGTTTTCATAGAATGTGGCAATGTGCAAGATACTGAAGGATGTTGTTTTCAGCCTAAGAATGATACATATGATGAATGTGATAAGTTATTGCCATATGATGATCAACATTTTGAAAGTGTTCCTGACTTTCAGATGCATAGTGATTATGAACATGTTGATAATGTTGAACATGATTGCTTGTTGAGAGGTACTAACATGTTTAATTAGGCAGAGGGTTGTGATCAAGATATGATTTTATGTGGTATTGATCACTATCCTCATATGTTTCCACTTGATACAAAATCAGAAAATGAAGAAAATGACAGTGATGTGGCCTACTTGATTTGGTTGCCACTTGACAACAATGCCAAACAGAGAGCAAGTTTCAACTTGCATAAAGGCAGCCTAATACTGGTGCTTGTAATGGTGCATTTATCCAAGTTGATGTGGCTTCACAAAGGAAAGCATGAGTTGAGGGAGATCAAATCTTTTTATAGAATTGTGTTTGAAAAAGGTAAATGTTGACTCCCACTTTTCATTTGGTGGCCTAGGGTCACCAAATGAACTTGAAAAATAAGGTTGAATAAAGGAGCAATTTGACATCATCTGACATACTCAGTATTTGGTCTACTCCCCAAAGATTTGGAATCTTGCTATGCCCACAAGGGACATACATCCCCAGTCGGAGCCACAGATGGAACTCTCAAATTTTGCAAATTCGAGATGCCCATTTCAAAAGTTTGCAAATTCGAGATGCCCATTTCAAAATTTTGCAAATTCGAGATGCCCATTTCAAAATTTTGAAAATTCGAGATGCCCATTTCAAAATTTTGCCTTTGCACTCTCAGAAGCACACCTGATGAATCTACCTAAACGACCTAATTTAGAGGGTCATAATTTGGTCCCTGTTGATTTTCGTGAAAAACCCATATGCAGACTCACTTGCATGTCCTATGTGAGCAGGCATGTCATTTTTCAGCTTCCCACGATAAAAAATTTTAGGGTTTCAAAAAGCGAAGCTGGAGGGTTTTGGCACTTTTCTGTTGTTTGCAAACCTTCATTTCTGTAAAGTAGCTTACCGTTTGAGCTTGCATTTTGCAACCAGGAAATTTTCAAGTCAAACCGATTGTTGCTCTGCATTTTCCATACCAAGATGAGCTCGCATGTTAGGTTTTAGAGTCTCATGAGATGATTTTCTATTTTTGGCAAATCAAAACCAAATGTAATTTCTTCAGTTTTACACCTACATTTTCTGAAACCATTCTGAGAGGTCAACTTTGAACATCAATATCTTTTGATGGGAGATGTTTCAAGCCAAGCCCTTTTGCACACATTTTCACTACACCAAAATGATCTAGTGTGTCTAGTGGCAGCTCGCCTAGACTTGATTTGGTATTTTTCCAATGAGGTGATTTCATGAGTTTTAATTGGTTTTGAACAGGTCGTTGCAGAAAGTTCGAGTAAGCAACTTTGACAGGAAATAACTTTTTCCTCGTGATATATTTCTCCGATCCGTCTTCTGCACTCCATTCTCGATTTTGATGTCTACATTCTTGCAATTTTTTATGTCTCCAGGAGGTCGTTTGACAAGTTACCTAGGTCGATTCTAGAGCCAACTTGGCTAGTTTTCATCATTTTGCAAAGAGGTCAGAAAGCATGTTTCAATGGCAACCTAGTTTGAATTTTCACTTCAAAAGCATTTAAAAGGCAGTGTTGAGTCAATTGAGGAGAAAAGTTGTTTGAAAAAAAAAAATTAGCCAGATCTACATGGGGACTCGACATGCTCTTCATGAAGGACGGTTCTAAAAGGGAATGAACTGAAGAGCATAGTTTTATCATTGGGTTCTCATCTCTCATCACCATAAGCTTCTCTCATCCATTGGTTGAAGGTAGTGTTTCACCTAAATTACCATGGGATAATATCACAACACTTTTCAATTTTGCTAAGTTGTTTGAACATTTACATAAGATAATACTTTGTGTGGATGTCAAAACTACAAAGTAAGTAAAATTGAAGCACGACTATGTTGCTTAGGAGCTTTAGTTGAGTTTTCATAAAATTGTTCAACACATTATAAGTTTTTTAAAGTAAACTCTATTGAAGAATGGACAAGGTTGAAAACTAGCATCAGAAGGATGGACTTCCAAACAAATGCAATTGGAAGCTACATTGCCACATTCCACAATGGTGTCATTACCTTCTTTGCTTAAAAAAAATTATTGAAAAGGGATTGAAAACTCTTCTGGGACACTTTTTGAAGCTAAGTCAGTGAGAGGAAAGATGAAACCAGGAAATTCAAAATAAAGTGACTTGCCCTTAGTAAAAATTATCTCAGATGTAAAACAACAAGGAAAAAGTGGAAGCATAAGCAGGGCATGTGCCTGGCTGCATACAAGACAACTATATATAAATTAAAAAAAAAGATTTTGAAACTCCAAGAAAATGCATTTGGCAGAATATGGGCATCCTTTAAAGCATTCAGGCATCAATGGGGAATGAACCAGCATAGTGGATAGAGAAAATTGTATGAGGAAATGCTATTGTGGCGCCTTTGCTAATGGTTATGAGCACTTTTTTCTGTAAACCTGGACACCATCACTAGTTGGAGGTGGCCACTGTGAAATAGAGATGAAAGACATGTGTGCAATAAAATTGGAAGAATAGGTAAGGTGTGCACCCTAAGCAAGAATGAACTGTTTGAGAAGTCTTAGTAACTTCTAAATAAAGACAAGCAGCCATGCCATTGTTGAATGCAACAATACACATGATAAATTTGTTGAAAATCCTTTAGAAAATTTTTGGCAAATGCATGGTGTTGTGCAAACAGGGATGCCATGGAGTAACCAATACACAACATGAACTGTTGAAAGGTCTCAAAAAAATTTCAAGCATCTCATGCCAGCAACACACTTCAAGGGAGATTAGCCCAGCAATGAATATGCACAAAATGTATTCCTTGAAAGGTTGTAGAAAATTCTCAAGCATAAAATAGAGATAGAGGGCATTGGGAGAAGGAGAATGCGGCAGCAATAAATGGAAATCTAAATTATTTGAAGGAGAATGGTTCACAACAAGATATGCACATAAATTATTTGTTGAAAAGGCCTTCAAAAGCTAAAAAAAAGTATATACCATGCACCAGTGCAAAGAGGACGCCATCACATGATTAAAGGAGGCCTCAAAAACTTTCAATCAAATACATTGAGAGAACCCGCACGTAGTAAAAAGACACAAAATGGTTTGTTAAAAGTACTTTAGAAACTCTCCAGCCAATGTAATCTCATGGGGCACCATTGAATGAGAAGTGAAGTGTGAGTTTGCAATGTGCAAAGTGGTCATCATACAAGTTGGGAGGGCACGGCCTGAGGCAGGGGCTTGAATAAAGTTCAGCCAAACATTGAATTGATGAAGAACATACTTGCTGGAAAGGCACAAAATAAATACAAAATGAATCTATTAAAAAAAAAAAAATATAGAAACTTTTAAACAAATTCCAAATAAATGAAGGATTTTGGGGTTGCGCAGCATGAGCAAGGTGTATGAACTTTTTTTAAAAGGAATATTAGATGAGCACAATTACATGGAACACCACTTGCAATGTACAGACAAAATGTATTTATTGAAAAACCTCAGAGATTTTTGAGAGAGCACAGCTTGGATGGCTCAAATTGTATGATGGAGGATTGGCACCATAAAACGGTTCTTGTTGTGAGCTACGAGGACCATTTCATTGAATTTCATGGTTGTGGTGCATGTACAAAGCATATTTGTTGAGAAATATTTTGAAACTTTGCAAGAAAATGCTATGTTAAATGGGGGTGCAGGTAGTAATTTGGAAATAAGGATTTTTTTGTAGTCATTGGTGCGCCTTCAGGAGCCTTTGCAATAGATAAGAGTGCAGATGTTGCCTCCATTGCAATGAAATGAAGTTGTAGAGAATACATGAAAAATGGAGAAATTAGGGGAACAATGAGGAAAAAATGAAATCAACGGTGAAGAACAAGGATGAAAGTGCAGCAAGATCTAAGCCATTCCACACTAGCTTGTAGCCTAGAGATGCTCACATGTTAATTTCCGCAGGATGGCGAAATTGTGACATGTGGCAAGTGTGGGCCTGGAGTTTCCTTATTTTGAAATACACTGGTGATGAAGTATTAAAGGGGGCGAATGATATATTTTAAAAGCTTTGTTTACTTTTAAATATTTTATATTGTTTTGAATTTAAAACAATGTCCCCGTGAGGATTTAATGAGGTGGGACCCTGGAGAAAATAAAGAAGACAGACAAAATATTTGGAAATTCTCCAATGTTTTGAATAAAAATTTAATGGGGGGCAATTAAGTGTTTTATTTTAAAGTAAAAACTTTAAAATGAAATATGAAGGCAACAAAGATGTGGGTAAATCCCCACCACTCCCTGCTATCTCGCAACAGTAAAATGCCCGTTATTTAATTCTTGCGAGAGCATAGGGTTGAGAGGAAGGAAAACATATGGTGGGTCCCGGGTGGAGGAATTAATGTGTTCATTTGATGTCAAATATTTTTCCAAGACAAAGTTAAATGGGATTTCTTTTAAAAGAAAAAGAGTGAAATATTTTTAATAAGAAATATAAAGTGAGGTGGAGTAAATAAATGGTTGGAGAAGCTCGAAAGGGGATAGACCGTCTTTAGCTATCTAGTTTTGTTTTGGTGATCATTATATTCTTTATTATGTAAAGGCAGTTGAGGCCAAATCTGGTGCAAAGAGGAGAGATGAGAGAGGATTTGCTTGTTGTTGATTAATGTTGGATGAAGATTCCAGATGGCACCATCAGATTGATTTTTTGGCTTCTTCTATTTCTTCTTATTCTCATTCTCTTCTCATTCTAAGGTGTTCCAAATTTCTAAAAGCTCTGCAAGTCAGGCAAAAGCTTTGAGTAGATTATAAAGGTAGGGAAAATTGTAATTGAGTCATTAAATCTAAAGTGTTTGTTCTGAATTATGCTTACATGTTTATATTTTACCTGATAATTATCTCCATTGCTGAGATGTAATGCTCCTTTGAATTCAATAATGAAAATTATCTTAGTCTTTTCATGCACATTTTTGCATTTGAGTTACATCTATGTTGCCTTATGTTCTATGAATGATGTAATTGCTTTAATGAATCACAAGTTGCATTTATTATTGCCTATTATTTAGGGGATATTGTAATTGCTTCAACAAATGTGACAAGAGTGTTGTGTTTCAGGTGGATTTGTAAAGAATGATTACCAGATAAAGCTTCAGTGGTCTTGTTGTCATAATTTGATAACAATTGCAAAGATTTTCAGAACATGTTCAACATTGTAGGATGAAATGTTGGTTATATGACTCCATGGGCCATTTCTAGGCACTAGTCAATTATTACGCTTTTGTTGTTTTCAGCTTGGTCCCAATTATTTAAATCATAAACCATTTCAATTATGTATGCTGAGTTATGTGTTTGTCATGTTCTCCATGCTAGTTTCTAAAATTCACTCAGTGTCTTGCCAATATTGAGTGATATTTTATGTTTCTCAGCATAATTTTGTGAGAGCATCATCTGTTAAGCAATATCCTATTAATTGTGTGTCTAGATCTTTAGATGTTGTTAAAGGGTCACGCCCCTAGGTCCTACAGAGCCTGAAGTGTAGGGGAAATGTGTGTTAAATTCATTTCCTATTAGTTGGCCAAATCAACCTTTGAGTCTGAGCATAAGACATTGGCTAAGTCTTTAGAATTCAATTGATCTATTGATTTGGAGAACCAACAGAGTGAACTAATGGATAAGTTCATCAAACACTTTTTCTACAACAAATCAATTGATATCAACATTACCCATTTGTGTGAAAGAAAGAAGAAAGATGGTGAGACCTTCTCTTCATTCCTACAAATATGGGTAATCTTAGCCAGTAAGTGTGCTTACCATATATTGGAGAAGCAACTAGTCTATTTTTTTTTGTAGAACCTCAATAAGGAGGATATGTTCCACTTAAAGATCCATTGTTCTAACACATTTGAGGAGGTGATAGAGAAAGGATTGTACATCGAGAAATCCCTCATTTCCAAAGGGATTGTAAAAATATTCAAAGAGAATAACAATTATTCTTCTCATAGTTCTAATCCAAATGAGAACAATTTTTTTTCATGAAACAAAAAACATGAAATGATGGAATTGTAGATGCTAAGGTCATAGATAAACCACGTCTTGTGCTTAATCTGAAAGGATCATCTTTTTCGAACAACAATAATCCACCTTAGAAATAGGAGCCAACAATAAATATGATACTAAATAATAAACAATGTGGTCCTCCATAGACAAAC
Organism: Sequoia sempervirens; assembly: GCA_007258455.2. Lineage (NCBI taxonomy): Eukaryota > Viridiplantae > Streptophyta > Pinopsida > Cupressales > Cupressaceae > Sequoia > Sequoia sempervirens. The sequence goes on along the minus strand of VDFB02137109.1, from coordinate 10,630 downwards.
CAACCGTGTAGAACATACACACCCTTAGGGGAACCAATTGAGGTAGTTTTAAATAAACTACTACAATAGAACTGTTATCACGGAATCTAGCAGCGCTCGTTCCATGGATAACCCCCCTACGAAACTTATCTATTTCCTAGAATTCGTGAAGTTCAAGCATGCATAATGAAGTGATTTTCAAGCCACCTCAAAATGCGTTCCTAAGCCTCGAATAGTCAATTCGAGCGTTCCCCCATTTTTGCCTTGCGAAGACCTTCAAAACGAGATCTTTCACGAAGTTTCACTGTTCATACTTAGCAAATTACGAAAAATGCAGTGGCACTGAAAAAGTGCGCTCCTGCCCTGAAGCCAAAATTGGCTAAGTCTGGAAAATGCAAGGGCGCTAAAATTTAGCGCCCCTGCATGTAGTGAAATTTCCAAAAAGTACAACGCTAAATTTTAGCGCCATTACACTTTTCTTCGCCACTTAACTCTTTTTCATGGTTTTGGCACATTTCTTCATGTTTTCGCGTTTTTCGTCAATCGTGCCACTTTTCGTGCCTAGATTTATTGCTCGAATTGAGTTAGGTTTTTAATTTTCCTTTTCACTTAAAAGTATGAATTTTCCATTTTCATTGTTTACATTTCATATTCTTTTCTCTCCTCTTGCTGTGCGAGTTTTCTTCAAACTGCAAAATCACATTTTTGGAGATTTCACCATTCCTTCAGTGTCTTCGCGTTTTGGTTCTGGTAAGTCGTTTTTCTTTGTCTTTATTCTTCTTTCATTTGTATGTGTTCAATATTAACATACTCGTTTTTGTTTTCTTTTCTTCTCTTCATTCGCGTTTTTGTTTTTGTTTCTTCTGTTTCTCTTCACGTCTTTTCCTCCATTCGCGTTTTTCTTAACCTCACTTATTGTTTTGAATGCGCATTTCTTTCCTCCATTTCCGTTTTCTTTCCCTACGCATTCTTTCCTTACTTTTACCCTACGTGTTTTGTTCTTCTCCATTCGTGTTTTTCATCTATCCTCACACAATGCAAATTCTTGTGTTTCATGTTAATTCCATTCTCCTCACAACTTGTATCTTTCCAATGTTTTTGTGCTTGTTAAGCACGTTATCCATGTCGCTCTCTTCATACGTTTTGGAGCGAACTTTGAAATCTCAAAAAAGAAATATTTCTTGATGAAACCCTTGAATGCGTATACATTGATATTGAGACAATTTTCAAAGCTTCCATGAAAACATTGCATTTGCCAAGCACGAGCGCCATCGCCATTCTTCCCTACATCTGCATTTCAAAATTGTCAAAAAATTGTTGAAGCGCTAAATTTTAGCGCTATGACATTTTGAAAATGTCTAAAAATTTCTAACACTGAAAGATGTAAGGGCACTAAAATTTAGCGCCCTTGCATCAAAAGTCAATTCCCTAAGATGTAAGGGCGCTGCATTTTGGCGCCCTTACATTTTTTCCAAGCTTTCTCCAATCCTTTCCGAATGAGTTTCATTTTCGACCAGTGCACTCCTGAGCCTCGTTTTTCCGCCCTTGTGCATCATTTTGCGTGCCTCATCATCCGCTTCATGCTTTCCCATCCTCGTGCTCATTTTGCGCTTTCCCATGTTTCCTAACAATTGATGTTTGTTCTGGCTAAACGGATTGCAGTCTATTTTCAAAGATCGTCAAGTCAAGAGTGATCAGAGTTCCAGTTCTTCTTGATGACTGCTACTAAGCTCCTTCTTCTTTGAAAGCAAAAGGCAAGATGAAGTACAAATATCAAGGTGTCTATCCGCCGACTGTAGTGCTCTCAAAAGTCGAAGAGATAAAAGACATAGAGGTTGGTCATCAAGACTTGGTTGACTTTGCAAAGCTCACCGAGACGAAGCCTCTTCCTGATGCAATCAGAGTGATCATACACTGCAACCTCCATTTGGTGGCAATGTTCCCTATAGCTGCGCACAATACCGAGTTTTTTCTTCAAGTTGCATCTCATTACATCAGAGAAAGAAGAAGCGTGATCGACTCTTCCGGGCACGAGATTCTGAGACTCGACCCCGACTTCTTTGATATTGTCTTCAAGGTCCCTCATATGGAGAAATACATTGACATCTCTATATCAAAAGCACAGGAGATCTTTGATGCTGATCCCAATAAAGCTAAACAATTGATAAACACTCAATGGTTAAAGAAACCTAGATCATCTGTTTCCAGATGGCCGAAAGGACTCCTGAGAAGTGACTTCAAAGATGACGTCAAGGATATGATCACGTTTCTAAGCAGAGTGAAAGGCTTGCCGGAATCGTCCACTTTTCACGATTGGATGTATGAATACATCAGGATCATAAGAAGGTAGAAGGTGCATATTGACTGGGGCAAACAAATCAGCGATGAGATACACAAGCAGTTGATCAATGCTCCTTCTACATTGAAGTTCTACATGACTTCTTACCTGGTGTACGTAGCAGCTGTGATGAGACAATTCCCAGGTCTATCTACAAAAGGGAATCGGATGATGGTGCCTGTGTACAGATATTTCTATCAATTGGAGTTGAAGGAAAGCTTTCATCATTTGTGGAAGGTCAGGTAGCTTTCTTCTGCGCCTTTATATTCAATTTTGATCGACTTTTGGAAGAAGAGTATCTGATGAGGCTTATAAGGTGGTAAGTAAAGTTGGATGCATTTTTCTCCAATTCCCAGCGTTTACTTACTTGAGAGTAGGCTGCTACACCGGTTGTCCCTACATGCTACCACGTTATCCTTCGGATAAGTGGATTCTCATGGAAACATGCAGACAGTTGATGTCAGTGCAGAAAGAACGAAGAAGCAACCACAAGCGTGGGTTCAAGTTCCCACAGACCATCGGCCGATATACTATCCAAACTGCACAAAAAGCTAAGTCTATCTATGCTGAAATGCAGATCATGACCATCAAAACCTACAGGTATAGGTTTGTTTCGACTACCGAGATGTCAGAAAAAAGTTGCAAAAAGGTCACCAACACAGGTACCATTTTGAGGACATCTGGGCAGATTGTAGAGATGAAGAAGCCATTCGTAAAATGGACTATTGTAGGTTGACTGTTCAACAAATCAGGGATCTTGGTATTGCTGACCTACCAAAGGATTTTGAAGATCCAGGTGATATCATGAATGCTATCTATGATGAGCAAGGCATTGCTAAAAGGTCGTTGCCTGCAATACAATGGTCTAGGAAAGAAGTTACCAGCATGAGAGAAAGGTTGAGGCCAATCCTATCCAATACAGAAGAATGGTTACATAAACATGGTTATGCAATGAAAAGTTTCATAACAGACTCAGAAGGTGAGGAATCCGAAGCAAAAGCACGCCAACAGCAAGAACTTCGCGACAAGAATAAATCAGCGGTCATTCCCACTTCTTCGCGAAGAGGTCCTAGGATCAAGTTCACTGTTGGCAAGAAAGATACCCAGGCTGTTTGAGAGACAGAGATCACGGAATCTAATCCATCTCGCTCTAAGGGTAAAAATCCTATTCTAGAAGATGAGTTACGATGAAGAAGAAATTTCAAGAAGAGACGATCCGGTGAAGATGCTATGAAGATTGACGAACTCGATGCGAAGGGTTTTGAAAGCGGGCAAGGTCAGTGGAAGATTACGAAGAAAGAAGGATCGAGGTGATTTTGAGCCGAACGGTGGAGAGACAAGAGGGTGATCAACAGGAACCCGAACATGATCAAGAAATAATTACTTCTCCTCCTGAGAATGTAATTGAGGAAATTCCCAGAACATCATCGCCCGTGACTTCAAATGTTCCTCATACCCCTCCAGATTCAAGAACTCCTCCACCTCCTGTTCCCTCGTCACCTATTCCTACCACATGCACATTCCTGTGATCGAGATATCACTATCCTGCACCATCAACCCGAGCAATGCTCCTTGATGACAAGCATCCATAGTTGATATACTATCAAGCCACTCCATCTGGAGTCATTTCCTGGCTTGTCTTCCTGGCGTATGGTATCATGAAAATGAATTTAATCATTTATGATCAATAAGTGATCGGCTCAATGTCGCGCGAGCAATGACGCCTGCAGTATCACAATACACAACAGTAGTTAGGATGTGTGATAACGAGGCTAGCAATGGCGACCGGGTGTGATAATCGGAGAATTACACACTTCACTGTTACCACTCCTTGGCCTAATATCTTTCAAAGTGTGAAGCATAAAAGCAAATGATTTCTCAGAAACTGACCTCGAAGAGCCAGTGATTCTTCAAAGCCAAAGGAAGAGAAAAAGGAAAAGAGTATATAAAGGTGAACATTGATAAATCGGCCACAAGTATGCAGAAATTAGCTACCACCAAATGAAGAAGGTGATGTCAACTATGGAGGGCTACAGTAACAAAAGGTCAGCTTAGCAGATTCAGCGAAAGTGCAAAATGATGTAGAAGTCACTTTAGAGTATCTTGGCGGGGAAAATTTGGATAAATGAAACAAACTTGTAACATGTGTACAAATAGAAATAGAACATTACTTCCATTGTTGTAAGGAGACTTGCTGGTTCTCCAAGTAATGAACAACCGCTACTTGTTGATAAATATTATGAAGACCAGTGTCAAGAAGCTAAAATTAGCCTCCAAAGGCGGTGTTATATGATTTTGTTGAGAAGATCTTGAACATGGATCTCGGATTAGCTGGCTATGAATGAAAGCTACCTTGAAACCACCCGCAGAGCTTGATAAAGAAAAGAGTGTACTTTCCCAGGAGCGCAGAGACATGGAAAAATGCCTGTTGTCATGGTCGGAAATGAAACAGGTAAAGCTCAGCAAATTGGTGGAGGTTGGGGTAATTCCTGACAAAGAAAAATTCATTGAGGTAAGAGAATCACTAAAACAAAAAATTCAAGTGGTTCAATCTCTTACAGAAGATCTTCACCAAGTATAGGAATATTTCGATGGGCATCGCACCATTCTTGAAAAAGGTATCAAAGAGTTGCCTGGTCAACTTCTTGAGGAAAATCGTATCTTCCTGCCAGCCACAGAAATATCCCAGATCTTCAAGGAAGCCATCATGAATTTGATTGACAGTTCAGACTTCTCAGAAGCTTCACTGAACATCATTTGTGATACAAGGCTCACTTTGGACAACCTGAAGACGCATCTTGACAGGTGCAAGAAGGTTCACTCATCTGCCATGAGATCAATCGCGAGAATTCACACCATTGTGGATTACACCGTTGGTCCAGATGAGAAGTTCGTGCAAGAGACTAGGAGGAAATTTGAAGACTTTCGCGTCCAATGCAAAGAAATGTGAAGCAGCCCCCTATTCTCCAGTGTTAGACATTTCCAGTGCATCCCATTATGCATCTTGTAAATATTTCTCGACATTTTTGGATGTCTTTTTGTAAATTGTAATTACACCAAGTCCAAAGATGTAATATTTTGAAAATAAATTACACTTTGACTTTGGTCAAATTTAGGTGAGATCTCCTAAAATCGCTCACCTAACTTTCCCTGATTTTCTCAATCTCTTTCCTTCTTTTGCTCATCCCTCTTTCTATATAATGTGACGGATTTTCATTGTAATTGGATCTTTTAGTGTTTTGCAATGAAGTGCTGCCCTTTTTGAAGAAAATTTGTGAAACTTTGCGTTCATGCTTTGTGAATGAAATTTGATTAATAAAGAAAAGGATTGCAAGCCAAACTTTGCATTGGATTCGATACTTTTGTGAGTTGATCTTATTAGGTAGTGATTAGCTTGAAGAATCTGAAGGACTCTAAGTAGTTTATGTAAACTTTGTGTTACATTTATTATTTAGATTGCATTTGTATTTATGTTTATCATTTGGTTGAATGATCTACAAGACTTTGTGCTTGTAATCATTCATGCTCTTGCATGTTCTGGTTGAGTGATCTACAAGACTTTGTGCTTGTAATTATTCATACTCTTGGATACTTTTATCGAAGGATCTACAAGACTTTGTGCTTATAATCGTTCGTGTTATTTGATACTTCTGTTGGATGATCTACAAGACTTTGTGCTTGTAATCGTTCATGATGTTCGAGGAATTGTTGCGTCTAAGAAGACTTTGTGCTTCTAACGTGACAAACGGTACATCTGCACAAATCCAACACTGATAAAGCTACAGAACGACTTTGTGCCTTTGTGAGCTTTCCCTTTTTTACTTTATTTGTTTCTTATTAATCACTTCTGGTATCTCTACACTTCGCTTTGACGAGATAGAGATATTGGTATTACTGCTAGTTGTTAGTTTAAGGTTATCAAGAATTGTGAACTTTCAACGGTGAAGCATTGTAAACATCTTCTCTGAAAAAAGAGAGAAGGATGAATGTAATACACTCCCCCACTCCGTGAGTTTTGTGTACATTTTGTAATTATTTGTTTGTTTTACTATCGCTTCTATTAGCAGTAAGAAGGGTGCCTCCCCTTTCCGAGAGGAGAGATTCACATCTCACATAGCTGTGGCTGAAGTCCAAGTTGTGTAATCTATCGAAAAGTTGATTACATAATTTTCACCCAACAATTTTTTGGTGACTCTATTGGGGAAACGACATACGCAATCAGAGCCTCAGGCTTCTGATTGAAGTAGATAAGTTTCCTTTTTCTTGCTGTTCTTTTGTATATTGTTAACTCTGTAACACCCTTTGTATTCAAATCTACATTCTGGTGGACCGAATATATACAAGGGGATTGAGGGCTCAAGGAGTAACAGATCCACTATTTGAAGAGTTGTTGCAACGCAACTTTCCATTTTCTCTTCCACGAGCAAGGTCACCACTGCAACGGGCTATAAGCTTCCCTCCATGTAGCCAAAGATCTCCAATCCCAAGTGTTTGGTCAGTTTATCACAGACGTCCTGTTCAAGTACCTGTCATGCAACCAGTCATGGCCGCACCACCTACAGGACCATGGGGAAATGCTTTTGGTCCCCTCCGTTTGACTCCGCCTTTGCACGAACTCCCACGTGTATCCAAGAAGCATCTTCTAAAATTTCAAGGTGATGGCAAACAACACCCCGATGAGCACATATCCGCATTCTACATAGTATGCGGCGTTCTTTGCATTGAACACGAAGATGTTTCTGTGAGATTGTTCATTGAATCCCTTCAAGGGGTTGCAGCCGAATGGTTCTTTACTCTTCCCAATGCCTCCGTCACCAATTGGGCCACTCTTCGCACTAAATTTGAAGAAAGATTTAAGCCTGCTGAAGATTCACATGCTCTATTGGCACAGCTCACCACCATGCGTAAAGAAGCTCACGAGCCTATGCGCGAGTTTGTGGCGAAATTCAATAAATTGGTGACGCGGATCCCCAATGATGCTAGACCAACAGATCATAACCTGAAGTGCTTCTTCATCAACACTCAACTACCTAAGGTAAGTTTTTACTTATGTAGGGAAAATCTTGTTAACGTTGAAGCAACCCAGCAATTGGCTACCAGTCTGGAGGACGACATGATCCTTGCTGGAGAAATCAGGATGGGGACTAACAGAAATAAAAGGATGCAAGCCTCAGGATCTTCAGCGTCCAATGTTAGTACCCCCACTGCCAGCTCAAATTTTACAGATCCCATGATCCAAAGGTTGGCAAATGAAGTTTTGTCTCTTAAGAAGCAAGTGTCAAACAACAACAATGGTAACAACTACAAAGACGTTCCTAGGAGGACTTTCCCTAATTATGCTGGCAACAAAAATCAGAATCATCTCCAAGCACCTCCAGGATGACTTGCTCTTGAAGCCTCGCCTGCTAACAATACCACCGAGTACTATGAGACTGAACAAGATGATTATGCTTAGCCCGAATATCCTGAAGAAGAAAATGCCGACCTCTTCCAAGAAGAAGAAACTGAATTGGCTGGTGACTCCAAGATTAGCTATTTGAAAATGATGGAAGAAGAAGAAGAAGAAGATGACTTGGTGACTGACACTTACGCTGTTTTTACGCAGCATCAACAAAATCAACTTGACAAAGCTCAAGCTGCTGCTGTTCCAGAAAAAGAAAAGCCGCCCATAACGATTGCCAAAAGAGGATCTCCCCTCCCTTGGAAACCTAAGAAAGCAGCAAATCCACAAGTAAGTGCACCCCGTTCTTCTTCGTCAACTCCCATTGTTCCTAAAGCTAATCCTCCCATTCCAAAGACCAGTGTGCCTTTCGTGAAACCAATCAGTGAAGTTACGGCTTCCAACCTACAAAGTTCTTTCCAGGCTTTCGACATTATTGACCATGCCAAGAAAACCAAGGTTCAAATGTCCGAGGCTGAATACCTCAAAGCCAACCCCGACCAATTTGACAGGCTTGTCAAGTTCGTAAATGATAAAAAGATCTCCCCAAGTCGGGATACTCCTCCTGACATCCCGGTTACTCCTAAACCCAAAGTATCACAGAGTAACCTCGTATCTAACCCTCCAACTGCTTCTGGACGCATTGATCCATTTTTCATCTCCCTACTTGTAAATGGTTTCAAGCTGAGTAACTGTGTCATAGACTCTGGTGCGTCTGACAATGTGATGCCCGCCAAGGTAGCTACTGCATTAGGCCTTGAAATGACCAAAACCTTCAGCCGTTGCTTTTCCATGGAAAATAAGCAAGTGCCATTGATCGGTCAGATCAAGGATGCCCAATATGCATTCGCCGCGTACCCGGAGAAGAAGATAAAAATGACGGTCCTCGTGGCCGATGTACCAGCTTCCTACGGTATACTCCTCGGACGCAATTTCTACAAAGATGTTGGAGGAGAGCTAAGTATGGATATGTCTAAAGCAAGAATACCAGTAAAAGGTGTGATGCAAAAGCTGATTCCTGAAAAGGAATCAAAGTTTTCGGTTGTTGAGTCCAATGATCCCAGAGCTCAGATTTTGTTCGAATCATCAGGCGTGGGAACTTACTACCTACAAAAAAATGAGGTAGGAGAATCCTCAACTCAAAATGAGTTAGAAAAAGATGATACTTCGTCAACTTCAGATGAAACATCATCAGGAGATTTGTCCATCTCCGACCATGAATCTTCGTCAGAGGATGAAATTTTGGACTTCGACACTATTCCAGTTGGTGATTCCAACGGTGTCTGGCTGCTCGAGTTCGATGGTAGCTGCTCTTCGACCGGTTCTGGAGCAGGAATGGTTTTCATTTCGCCATCAGGAAAGTTTTTCCCTTTCTCCTTCAAGCTGCAGTTTGATAACACCAATAACACCGCCGAGTATGAAGCCCTGTTACTGGGAATGCAAGTTGCGTTGAAGAAAGGTATAAAAAATCTTCATGCGCAAGGTGATGCCGAGTTGATAGTATGTCAAGTAAGAAATCTCTATCAAACAAAGAATGAGAGACTCAGGCATTATCGTAATCTAGTATGGGATTCCATTGAGGAATTCGAGGCTTTTGATATCTCCGTTGTTCCAAGAGAATACAATACTAGAGCTGATTCCCTTGCGATCTCTGCCACGCTCTTGGTACCACACAAAGACTTTCAAGGTTCTACCTACACCATAGAGTTGGTTTTCCGCCCAAGTGTCCCTGACAATTCAGAGAACTAGCAGATTTTCAATGACGATCATCAAATCATCGCCTTTCTTGAGAAAGCAGAGAATTTTGATGAGTTGTATTTTGAGGGCAGCGATTCTCCGCCTCGAGAATCTGTGTCTAATATAGATCCTGTCACGGGTGAAGAATATTTGCAACTAAAAGGGAATAAGATTCCTAAAGGATTGGTATCCTTGGAAAATCTTTTTGACAAGCATGATCGCCACGTAAAGAAGCAACTCTCAGATTCCGACTCATCTAATGAAGTGGAACAGATTAATTTAGGAACTGAAGCCAACCCTAAGATGGTGAACATTGGCAAATGTTGCACGGCCGAAGAAAGAAGACAGTTTGCTCAGCTACTACAGGAGTATATTGATGTCTTGGCATATTCATATGAGGATCTAAAATCATTTCGGCCTAAAGAAGTGCAACATGATATTCCTCTCAAGGTTGGAGCTTTTCCTTACAAACAAAGGCAGAGGCAATACAATCCCAAGATCTCTGGAACAATTTTGGCAGAAGTTCAAAAGATGTTGAATGCATGGATAATATTCCCTATCCATCATTCAACGTGGATAGCCAATATCGTCCCCGTTCGTAAGAAGAATGGTGAAATCCGCATTTGTGTAGATTTCAGAAATCTAAATCAATTGTCTCTCAAAGACAATTATCCACTTCCAGTGATGGATCAAGTTCTACAAAATGTAACTGGATCCGAGATGCTCTCCATGGTAGACAAATTTTCCGGTTATAATCAAATTGAAGTTAATTCAAGTGACCAACACAAAACCACTTTCACAACGCCATGGGGAACCTTTGCGTATCGCAGGATGCCGTTTGGTTTGATCAACGCCGGCGCTACATTCCAACGTGCCATGGATCTCGCTTTTCACGACATGATGGGCAAGTTCATTGTAGTGTACCTTGATGATCTTATGGTTTTCTCTAAGCAACGTCATGAACATTTCTACCACTTGAGGAAAACTCTAGAGAGATGCCGTCAGCACGACATTTTCCTCAATCCCAAAAAGTCAACTTTTGGGGTGACAGAAGGTAAACTTCTTGGTCACGTTGTATCTGCTGAAGGAATCAAGATTGACTTGGAAAGAGTCAATGGAATCAAATCCCTCGCTTT
>VDFB02137108.1:0-25524 GCA_007258455.2 Sequoia sempervirens | reverse complement strand
GAAACTATTTGTACTCATGACAGAATGCAAAGATTTTGTTTTATCTACCCTCTTGCATCCATGCATTGATCTTCTATCCACACAGGTACAAAAATCAATTTTGCATTAAAATAATAGATATAAATATATTCAAAATAAAATAAACAAACTTGAATGTACACATATATGTATATATATAAAGATTTAAATTCAAACAATACATACCTGATATCTCCCAAAACAATCTAGATGTGGAATGTATCAATTTGTTGTTGAAGATGTGTCGACCTCATTTTATGCATAGTGTATATGACACCATTCAACAACATCATGTGCATATTTTATGTGATCTCCCCCACAATTCATTTGATGCTTTCTTAGAGCACATTTGATGCAAGCTCTTGTGCCATCATATTCACCCTTTCCATGCCCACTCTCAAAGAAGCTCCAAACATGTGATATATTGTCTTTTCAATGATATCTACATAATGCATAAAATGGCTTTGATGATTTAAATTGTGAAGCACATCCATCTAACCATACAAAATGATTTTCAATTTTCACAGCGCTGATTACAAATATTCAAAAAAATCTTGAAGCAATATTGTACAAACAGTGTTTCATGCTCTTTCTCATCACTAAATTTATAGAGGTGATATTCTTTTTTAATGACTTGTGCCTCAGATGTACTATCAACACCATCCAAATCCATTTGTGCATGTCGATAACACACATGCACCATAATAGTGATCTACTCTAAAAAATAATATTGTGATTGAATCTCTTTTTGATGTACAAAAGAGTAATTCTCTACAAAGTCAATTCTACTGATAAAATTGTTCCAAGTTGGAAAGTATCTCTTAATGTTTGAAACTGTTGTGCTTGTCACTTAGAAAAGAAAGCATGTTGTATGTATTTGTATCAATTTACGAAAATTTTCCATAAATGTTCCAATAGGTATCTCCTCTTATACATAATCTAACCTTGTTGAATTTTTCCCACTTTTGGTATGAAAATTGATGTACAGTAACTCTTGCAATTTTCCAAATTTGTTAGATCGGTATCTTTGTCTCTCAAAGGCATTTTAGCCAAATTTACTCATGTTTCATAGAGTCCTTTTATGTAGCTTATTTGATTGGTTGCATTATCATTGATCATCTAATTTATCACATAGGATGGATGTTACAAACTGACTTGCCTATCTAGGAGGTGCATTCTTAAAACCATCATTTTCTTCTCTAATCTTTCAAAAAACCTGATAATAGAGGGATCAAATTCAATATGATAACGACAACAATAAGTTTCAAAAACCTTGTTTATCTTCACATAATATGGCCTTAACCTTTCAAACATTGTTTGCACAATCTTTATATGTGGATTTGAATTACAAAACATCATGTATATTTCATGTTGTGTTATGTCTAACCAATGTTTTGTATGTAATTCATTATTTTTGGGTCCAATCCTATGTCTGATAACATCTCTACTATTTGATAAAGGATGGGTATGATCGTTCCAAAAGGTTGAGATCAAGTTCCTACAAACATCTTGAATCCTATCAGATCGAGGAGCTCTACACATAATTTCCCAATTTCCTTCTTAGGTACTATCATCTAAAACCTTTCTCCTTTTGACATATTGTGTCAGTGTCTTTCTGCTAAAACCAACCTGGATTGAAAGTGAAGATATATCTTTTTTGGCCATTTTTCACTTAAAATAGATGTCAACATGACTCTTCTAGAAATTGCCTTATCTACTAATTGAGATTGTTTCCCAATGGAACACAAACCTTTTTTGAAATTTTCAACAATATATTTTTCTAGGTGTGAACCTTTCTTCTTTTTCATAATCATATCTACACAGGGTAACAATTGTAATGGCTCTTGTAGCTCATTACTAAGAAGTACAATTGATAATAGTTGGGCTTGATCGAGTGTATCAAGATTATTGAAATGAGCAATTATTTTCTTTGCAGTTTTGTTCATTGACCTCCTAGTACTATGCCTAGGGTTTTTAGTATAAAACTTTAATTTTTACATATCCATTTGAAGTAAATGATCTAAATTTCTAAAATAAATTGTTCTCCTCACCTTTTTAGCTAGATTCATATGCTCATCCATGATGATATCCAAAAGCGGTCCTAACCCCTCTCCAACACCCATTCCTTGCATTTGGGCCTCCTCCCTAACATCAACTATATGTTCTTTAGCCTCATTTGCTCTAGTATCTAAATTTGGCTTGAATTCTACTTTAGTTTTTGTACATGTTGAACCCCTACATAAAAATGTGGTGAATAACATTAACATATGGAACTTAAAGGATGATTATAATGGATCACTAGGTGGATCTTGACTATTTTTAATTAAGATGTAGTTTATCTCGACTAAGTCTTGCAAGAAAAGGCTGACACTAGGTTGCTTAGGATAAATAGGAAGCATAAGATTTTATTTTGTGGTTTAAGATCTAATACTTCACTCTATGCATGAGATAAAAGGTAGTGCCAATCATACTTATTTTTCAGTAATTTAATACACTTTTAACATGAATATTTAATTAGAAATAACTTTTATAAGTTAGTGATCCATTGTAAATATATACAAGTATCATAATGCTATCAATTACATATGTTTTATTCTTTCTACTTATACCTAAATTGATTTGCATTCATACATTATTTAATCCTTCTTTCTACTAATGCCCAACATGATTCAATTCAATGATAGAAAAATTAAGTCTAAAATCATATCATAATGGAATGTCTTGATCAATAGATAGTTTTAGAATAATTGGTCATCTTGTATTATTTCAATGATGTTTTATTCTTAAGAGCTCGATTATATTTAGTTCATCCTTTTAGGGATCTATAATTAAATCCCCTTGAGCCTTAAATATCTCAAATAAGGAGTGAAGATCCTCCTATCATGTGTTGGCCTTATTCTCACTCTATTTTGTTATGAATTCTTCACTAGCTATATGAATTCTAGCATCCCCTAAAGTTTTTGTTTGTAGGATGCTTTCTAAAAAAGGGTATAGATTTTAAGTAGGAAAAAAAACCCATCAAAACTACCATAATATTACCATGGACTTAAGTTCAATAAAGGTTTTTTTCCTAGTGTTTCATGCAAGTGAGTATTTTATGGAATTTAAGATATATTTTTTGATATTTTCTTCTACATTATTTATTACACAATCTTAGGTAATTAAGTGACATAAATTTACAAAAGCACTCTAAAATAATATTTGAATAATCATGCAATGTAGTAAAGTGATAATCACTTGTAAATATCATTTAATTTTATGCTACAATTGAAGTGAAAACACTTTTTCAACCACCGTTTTGAAATCATTGAAAGTTCTTGTAGAAAGTTGCATTAATATTGCATAATTGTATAAGGTATTTTTAATTCTTTCAAAGTGATGTGATTTTTTTGAGATATAAAGTGCATTATCTTAGAAATGATAATAGATCATTAATTGTTGATTTGATCTTGTGATCTCCCTTTCAAAGTAAGGTTTCCTTCTAAATATTTTACAATAATGATTTATTTGTCAAAATTTGTCTAAATATATTGATTGATGACTCTATAAAATAACCTAAATAGAATTAATATGGATGAAAGAATCTCTATGGTTAGAAGCAATCATAATGGATAACTAGTTCTCAATATGGTAACTAGAAGAAACACACAATGAAGAGTGAGAGTCATAAGTATTCCTCTTAAACATCATAGAAATGATTTATAAGTAGGCATATATCTTATAACTAATTTTACTAGTTGGGATCATTCTTAAACAATGGAGGCCAAATAACGAGGTTGAGAAAATTGTGGGTTATGATCTCTATTTATAGTTTAAAACATTTTTTATCATTCCCTTGTACTTGATTTTTTCTTTAGAGAGATCAATGTAAAATATTAAGTAGTACAAATGTGCTATTATTCTACGTCAAGTTGTGATTTACCTTCCCTATCACCATGCTAGAACTAATTCCATTAAAATTAGTTTGAAGATTTAGGTGATAGACAAACATTTTTAGGGGGACTATACTATTCTAGTTTTATCATGAGAGGTTATAACCTTCACAAAATTTAAAATTCCTTAGGCCATAACTACAAATTTTGCTTGAATGCAAAGAATATAAATGTGTGTTAGGAATGCCATTATGGTTAATTATGTTTGCAATCCATTTTTTTTCAATATTCCCACTCTTCTAACACTACTTATATTATAAGGCATATAAGTCTAAGGGGGAAAGGAATTACATTCAAAGATGAGGATCTTCCTTTGCAAGGGAAAATGGTTGGTCCTAAGGCAATCTTTTCATCTTTCAAGTGTGGGGCTAATGAAGGGAATTGCGTGTTGTTTCAATAAAGGAAATTAAGGTTGTAATATTGAATAGTGTAAGTTAAAATATTATCACTCTTTTTAAATTTCTATATGGGGTGCATGGAATTGAATAATTTTGAGATAGGTTTGAGATAGGAAATTTGATGTTGATCAAGAGAAATAAATTAGTGCTCCTATTTTTCTAGAGAGGGGCCTAGGTTTCTCAAATGAACTTAAAGGATATATGAATGCCAATTTAGTTGGTGATAACCTTAATAGTAAATTTAATTTATCCTCTACTATAGAATTCTTCAATCTAGTAATAGAAAATGAAAGGTTAAAGGGATACAAAAGGAATAATATTGGGAGAGGCTCAAGTTTTCCATACCATGTTGTTGTCTAGATGATATCTTTGCAAGATTTCTTCACGTAATCTTTGTTCCTCTTCTGATGAATGCTTTTGTGCACTCTTCTTTTGTCTTGTACTTTTGTTTCCCATCTCCTTCTTTGTAAAATATTGCTTGACAATTCCTCTGATCTTCTCCTCCAAAGCCTACCTTGTAGAGCAAAAATATCTTTCACAATTCTTTTGATTTTCTCCTCCAATTACCAAAAAAAAAAATGATTGCTAAATTTATGGATTGAAAGGATCTAAAAAAATAACATAGTTTCAATCATAAATTTAGCAAGTCATTAGCATGCATTGTGGAAAACTTAGAAAATTTTAAAAAATTATAAATATTAAAAAAAAAAACAAACTTCCCAAAAACAAAAAAGAAGAAGCAAAAACTAGGCCTAATTGTTAATATAAAGAAAAAGCAAACTTCAAGAAAACCAAAAAAAAAAAGAAAAAAAAAACAGGAGCCTAATTATTAAAAAAAAAATTAAAAAACTTGAGGAAAATAGAAAAAAGCAAAACTAGGCCTAATTGTTAATATTAAAAAAAAAAACAAACTTCGAGAAAATAGAAAAAAGCAAAAATTGACCATTAAAAGGTTGTTTTTGTGAGCCTTCATTCGAAGGTTGAGTGGTAAATGCCTTATCCTTCATTCAAAGGTGTTTTGTAGCAATGATTTAATGACATCTAGGGGGGTTTGAACCCTTCATTCAAAAGGGGGTTTGAATGAACCCCTCTTTTTTCACCTTGCCCTCCCCCATTTGAAAATCTATGTATTTTTTTACTTTCAAAGCCCGAGAAGGAGGTGCAAATGGATCCAAATTGATAAACCAAGTTGGAGGATTGTAGTCCTTGAACTGCGCTTTCCAACAACTATAAATTTAATATATTTTTTATTTTTTAGTTTTTTTAGTTTTATTGAACATAGATTTTTCACCGAACATCAAGTTCGGTGAAAAATCATTGTGGAAAATAGTAAATTTGAGGAGTTTTTTTTGAAAAATATCTACACACTAGGTATTGATGTTCTCATTCCAACAAAAAAAATGAATTTCAATACATACAAAAAAATTTATGCGGGGTGAAGTGCGTCTATGTCTAAATTGTAATTGGTTTGACTTCAATTTAACTTAATTAAAATAAAAACATTCAACAAAACATTATGAAACAAAATGCAAGCACTAGATATCGGTGCTATTAACCTAAATTTAAAAGAATTAGAATTTTATCCTTTGTAGAAAAAGAGTTATGTGGAATGAAGTACACATCACTTTTGAAAAATGTTGTTTTCTATTCAAAACTAGTTATCAAAGGAGACGCAAAAAAATTACAATTTAATTTCAATTTTTTAAAAAAATTACATTTAAAATCTACAGATAAATCTCACAAATCACTAGTTTGCATAATCTTCAAATTCCTAACAATTTACCTACTATAGGTGTCAGAAAGTGGAGATTTTTCTCAAAATGTTGATTCCAATGTCAAGTTTGGCCAAAAAGTGTAACCCATTATTGTAGGATGACCTATCTATATGTTTGTATAGATTCACCGAGGTTGGTTAAGGTTAGACATTGTTATGTGCAATTGAATTTTGAAGGTGTGAAATATTAGTTGGAGGTTATATGTTGACGAGCCATAAGAATGACCAATTTCCTTGTTGTAGTTGCATGCTTTTATCTTATTTTTGCTAAACTCCAATTTAATACATTAATTACCAAAAAAATTATATACTTAAATAAGAATTTTAAAGAATTTGAAGGAGATATATATTATATTAATAAATGTGTGTGTGAAATTTGAATGTCTGTGAGTTTAGTAGAATTTCATGTTTAATCATAGTTGCTAACAATGAAAAGCCTTTAAGAAATAAGGACTAACCCTTGTAGCAAAGAATCTATCAACCCATGACAAAAGTCTTCTCAACCCACAACAAAAGGATGACAATTCAATGCAACTAGAGGAGATAATCTACTACAACACAAGCATACTTTCAAAATAAGATGAAGGTGATGATTTGAGGACAAGATCATGGATGGCCAAGTGTCACTCCATATTTAGAATAAGTTATGGAGGATAAAGGAGTTTGTTCCAATAAGGAATAACAGTTATAATCAATACTGCTCTATTAGGGCACATTTCTAGTTTAATATGGTTAACTTAAATAGTGTAGTCCTTATTCGACTTATACACTCGTGTTCTTATTAGTTATTTTTTTTGTTAAAAGACCTAGTCTTCTTCCTGTTTTCATGGTAAAGTAGACATTTTATTTTAGTTTGTTTATAGTTTTTAAATAAATGGACTCTCACAACCTCTATATAGGAGGATATTCAATTGAGAAGTCCAAGAGCTAGATCCTTGCATGTATTAGATTGAATTATAAATGTTGTTACATTTTGCTTAGAACTTTGTGTGTGATTGGAATATAATAAAGAAGATATTTTGGCATGTTTCTTTGAGTTAAGTAATTGAAAGAGATCCAGTGGATGCAACAACTCAAGCAAGGGCCATTTGAGGTACTGCAAAGCCACATTAGTTTAGATAATTCATTAGATTATGCATTGCAAGTTCTAATTTATAGTTTCTAAATTAAATAATATAATGAATGTTGTATTGTAGCTTTGAAATTGTAAGCCTTTAGTTTATATTCTATTCAAATAATTTTGAAGGTTAGTTGAATTAGGACATGTAGCATAAACAATTATTAGTTATAGTCATAAGTGATAAGTACCCATAGCAGTTAAGTTATTGAACTTTTCAACACCCTATTGCAGATGAGGTTCGTTTGGGGTTAAGAATCTTGCGATCCCGAACTTGTTTGTTCAGATGCCTGCTCAATCCGTGCCAGGAACATCCGGGTTTAGCGGATGCGCCGCCAGGGTTGCCCGAGCGTCAGTTGGTTCCGAGACGACCGCCGTCATCCGTAGTCGTTAGACGTGAGGCTCACGTTCGCCATTCATTTTATCGTGGCATGGCGAGGATATTATGTTGAACCATAATTTGTGGACTGTTCTCCCGTTTTAGGGTGAACGCCGCCAGGGTTTCCCGCCTCCGAATTCCTTCATTGTATTCGCTTTCATAATGGAATTCATGGTAGCAGCGCTTGCTTTTCCGCCAGCTGAATAATATCGCTGTGTATCTGTTTTTATGATGGCAGAAATGCAATTCTGACAATCAATTTCATTGGTCTTACCTGTTAAATGTTATTCCACCAGTTATTCACTCGAAGATATCAGAAGGACCATCATTTTGGGTTAAGTCCGCCATGGTCTTTTATTTGGGCAAGCTATTACATGGCCGGTTGGTACGTGCGTATGGTTTTCCCGGTGGGGCCTTTGAAGATGCATGTAATGGGCGAGAGGATCCTGGGATGGCGGTAAACGTAAAGGTTTGATATTGCAAAGTTTAATAGTAAAACAATGACTTATGAAAGTCAAATTTGAAGACTAGCTCAGAGATTAATGGTTATGATATATTCTTTGATAAACCCATAGGTATGTCTAATTATCACTAGAGTAAATCAGATACCAAAGTTATAAGTAATGCTCCTTGTTATATATTTTAGATTTTGTTAATAAATGTTAAAAGATCATATTGTTCATTTATTATGGAAAAATATAGTCGTTTTATTAGTTCAAGAGTCATGTATTCCCTATAAATGAAAGAAGCAAACTTGGTGAATGATTATATTAATGCATTTAATCACTTACCTAATAATTTATGCATTTTTTGTTATGTTTCATACTTGATTTATTTGAGAACTTGATTATGACAATATTTGTTTTGATCCATAAGATCAGTAGAGTTGCATTATATATTATCAAAAAGGAGTTGATACAATTCTATCAGGCATATGTATATAGTGGGCTCAAGTCTAGAACCAAAAAGATCATATATGCTTACACATTTTGCAATATTAGCATAGCCTAAAGTATAAATTTATAGCCCCACCCCACAAGCTTTGTCAAATTCCTTTATCCACTAGAAGTCCTCTATCAATTCCAGATTGTTCACCTTCTTTAGGAATTGGCATCCAATTTAGGCAATGGCTTTGTGTTGCATCAAGGGAATGTCCTTTGATTGTGGGATGCCAACACCTTAGCGACCTGCTCTCAAAATCTCTTCCAACCCTCCAAGGATATACTTCTTGAACATGACATAAGCCATCTCCCGCACCATCTCCTTAAGATTGCCAAGGGCCAGGAGGGAGGCCACGAAGTGAGATGTTATGTCAAATTTGACCCTGTATCTTCCATCTTCAACTAGAAATTTTGCACTAAGAATAATTTTTATAGCCTTCAGCGACCTCCCATTGTGTTGTTTCATCACCACCTTCAACCGTTGGTTCAAAAATTCACCCAAATAATCCATCTAACGACATGAGAAAGCTTGTGATCCAAATGGGGGTATCCATCTTCGTCAAGCACTTAATACAACAACTAACAAGACTAATGGAAATCTTAACCCTCGACTATGAAGAAATAGCCCATAGTCATGCATCATACCATGCTTTGTGCAAGAAAATATCTCTGCCAAATCCTACCACCTTCTACATTTTTCCTTTGCATGCTTCAAAGAAATTTATGACCATCATTACAGCACAAGTCAACTCACCTACGAGGTACTACAAATCCACCTAGCCATTCAAAATGTGCATTGCACATACCTATCATTTGAGAAGGATGTGGGTCATACCAATGCCAATTGATCGGTTGCCTTGAGTTTGTTGATTGATGATGTCACTGGTAGGCATGGCATTATTGATGGGTGCATTGGCCAATGCATCAACTTCTTTGTTACCCTCATGAAAGATGTGCTTGATTTGATAATCATCAAAGCATCGAAGGAGATTGACGTAGTACACAAAGTTTTTGTTTAGTTTCCAATTCATGATTCCTCCCTTTGTAAGGGCATTAATGATGATTTAGGAATCACCTTCTATTACCATCCTCTTGGCTTTCCCCTTGCTTTTCATTTCTAAATCAAGGGAAGGGTGCTTAACTCAACAATATTGTTTGTACCTTATGGGAGGTGAACACTGAGATCTTTCATTGTCACCCCCTTGCAATTTCAGAGCATACAACCCATGCCCATGGGACCAAGGCATGAGGTTTCCTCTAGATGCACCATCAAAGTTTAGTTTGCGCCAACCCACATCAAGTGGTTGCCAGACTGTCCTTGCCCTCACAGTCACCTTAGCCTAAACACTACTAACCCCATTAATGGGAGAAGGATGAGATCATCCCAACCAGTCCTGATCGTTTGGTCCCAAGAGGAGAATGCCTTTCTCTTCATTAACTAGGATTTGACCCCGTTATTAACCACCTACACAATAATCGTTTCCAATTTCTTTAAGAATGAGCTTCTACCCACGATTTTATTTTGGAATATACATCAGTTACATTCTTTCCATACTTCTCATATTAGTAAGGATGGAGAGGAGATTCAAAGACTAGCATACACTAATGTATTGTTTATTATAGGTCTAAATTAAATAGTGTTGCTAGGTCATTTGGTTGTGGGCTCTATCAGTTTAATCTATTCAAAATAAAAGTCCAGCATTCCCTAGCAAATGGGAAATTTAACAACAGGTAGTCAGTTGATTCCACATTTTGTTTGTACACTACTCACCTACTTGGGCCTACAATGCCCATTTTGTTTAGATGGTCTCCCGTTAGGATACATTTTTGAATGGAAAGCCAAGCAAATGCCCCAAATTTAGGCAAAAATGATTTGTTCCAAAATAGAATGTTTGAAAATCCCTCCTTGTTGTCCAAGTTTATGATGACATTATAACCCAATTTGACAATGTAATTACATGTTTTTTTTGCATTCCATTTTATTGTATCGTCCTCCCTTCCTAAGCTTATGAAATGCTTCTATGATTCTTCTCCCAACAACTTCACCTGTGCCCTATCAATCCCCAATCCATCTAGGTATTTCCACTTCCAATATATTTTTCCATTGACCATCATTTGTTCCTTGTAGTCCCACATGTAGATATCCCACCTAGCACTTAGATGTTCTCTAAAGGTAGAAAGTTTTGAGACATTTGTAAGAATTGGGCCCCCTTCCCATGAATCCTCCTAGATATTGATTATGACAATTAGTAGTAATTATTCTTCAACTAAATTAGAAGAGCTCATTGGTGTCTTGTTAAGTGAAGAGATTTGAAAAAATCATGGGTGGTTCCTCTAGTGAATTCTCTAGTTGTGAGGGGTAGATCTGATGATAGATGGGGTAAGACTAAAGGCAATGAAGATAAGAAGCCTAAGAAGGAAAAATCTAATTCCCATACTAAGCCTAAGGTGAAATGTTAGAATTATGACAAGAGAGGTGACATAAAGAAGGATTTTAAGTCCAACAAGAAGGATGGTTCTTTATAAATATCCTCTAATAATGATTCTTGTACAATAGTGAGGAATTTATATTTGTTTTTCTAATGATGATTCTTGGTTGATATAATTAATTATTTTATATAACATGACTCCTCATAATAAATGGTGTTCTAATTACATAAAATGTGATGAATGACAAATTATACTTGGTGATATTAGCTCTTTGTGGATTATTAGTTGAGAAAAGGTGGAAGTGTCTTTCATCTTATGGATGTGAGAGTGCGGAAACTCTTTGATGTATTGCATATACCAAGTTTTTATAGAAATTTTATTTCTATTTTCAAGATGATTGACTCAAGTGTTCATCACTTTTGATGAAAAAGGTACAAATTTGTAAGAGGAAATTCAGTGTTGCGTAAAGGTGTAAGGCATGAAACTTTATTTTAGCTAGAAGCATGTACATTGATAGATATTTCAATGTTACTAAACTAGCATTATAATTAATGTGGTACCACTAGTTGGGTAATATTGCAGAAAAAGACTTCAAAACTTTGGTGAGTAAGAATATGGTGAAAGGTGTGTTATATTATTCAATTAGTTTTTATTTTTTAATATTTTGTGTCTTGTAAGTAAAATATGACATAACCATTATATATTCTCTCCTGAAATGCCATGATTGCATAAACCTATGGAGGATAGGGTTTTTGCTAGGTATCATGGACTATGGTGCTTAGAGGTGAGACGTGCAGGGGGAATCATTGTCCCCCAATACATGGTTGTCGAGCCTCTAGTGGGTCGACAGAGATGACACTACTTGCAAATTATATGTGAAAGGAGAGATCTAGCATATTGTTCATTGGCTTTCTTCAAACTTTATGATCTCTCAAATGTATTATTACTTCCCCAATAGTGAACCTCATAGAGGAAATTGGAAGATAAATGGTTAAGAATTAAGCATATTTCACAAAGTTGGGACTGGTTCCAAGAGATTATGAGGGTTTTAGTTGAATCTTTTTGAGCTACATCAATGGATTATAGTCACATGACACTCCATTTTAGATGGCGATATCCAAATCTACCCCTATGCAGGTGGGTTTTTTGTGGTGGTATTTGGTAATATTTGAGATAGATGCACAATCCTCTATGATTATCAATGGAGTTGTGAGAAACATATGCTTGTGTTAAAACCGTGGCACCCTTCTTTCAATCCTATCACTAAATCTTTTGATGCTACTCCAATATATGTAAGACTCCCAAATCTACCTTTGCAATTTTGGTTTGAATCTTATTTTGAAGCTATAGGTAATTCATTGGGGAAGTTTTTGTGGGTGGATGGGGGCTCCTCAAAATACTTGCATGACATATATGCCTACATCTTGGTGAAGATGAATATTACCAAAGATCTTTTGACATGGATATCTCTCTAAAATTTGTAGATATGTGTTGGAACCAATTGCTAGACTATGAGGGTTTGCCCTTTCGGTGTCGTAGATGTTTCAATATTGGGCATATTGCTACTCACTATTCAAAGCGTAAAAGTGATAGCCTAGCCACTTGGTGGAAAGATGTCTCTGCCCATCATTACATAGTGGAGAAATACTTTTCTTATCAAGATGACCTAAGACCCTCACTGCTGCCCCAAACGAATTTGGCGAGGAAGGTAATCACAAAGATAAACCAAGTAATTTATAGGCCACACCAAGGGCCATAGATGGGTCTCCTACTATGGTGATGGATAGCATTACGGATTCTTAGGATCCTAACTCAATTGTGGAGGTGACATATCAAACATAAAGTTCAATAATTGTGTCTCCTAGAGGAGGGAAAATACCCCCAAAGAAATTAGAAGAGGTTGAGAGTGTTGGGACACCAACAAAGAACTAGATTGTGGTGCAAAGGTAAAGGAAGAAGAATGTGGCATTGATCAACATGAATCTCTGCTCCCATACCAAATATAGAAAAATCATTAGTCTTGGTAATTTGGGTGCTCTCATTAGATCATTGTGCTTTGGACACTTGGAATGTTGTTTATGGGGTTTCTTATATTAGTTTTGAGGGATTTTATTATTGAGGATTTTAATTGTGTATCAAAGTTCTTTGCCCCACTCAAGGAAAAATGAGATGATGTAACCACCTTTTAGATGAAGTTAATGAAAAGTGTGTGGCCCTTTACAACCACTTATATCAATAAAAAAAGTAGAATATGGCATAGTTCAAGATTCAAGTAATACTAGAGTAGAGGATATTTTGGATGTGATATAGTATTTGTTCTTGTAGATGTGAAATCAACTGGTAATTCCTAGTATTATATATCTTTTTTAACAATTATTTTTTTAGACTTTTCTAGGTATATTTTTATAGGAAAAATCTAAGGAATTGCTTAATTTTAAGGTTTTTAAAGCTCTTATTGATAATTAGACTTGTGATAAAATCAAGTTGCTTCGGAAAAATAATGGTGGGGAGTTTTAATTTAAGGAAATTGAGGCATATTGCAATCACATTGAGACTATTAGGTAAAATATGACACCGTATACATCATAATAGAATGGAGTGGCTAACAGGTTGAATATAACCTTACTAGATTAAGCTTGGAGCTTGTTGAGAAATGCTAATCTAAGATAGAAGTTTTGGGCTGAGGTAGTTAGCATTTCATTTTATTTAAAAAATAGGTCTCAAACTACTTATATACTTGAGGAGAAGACATTGAATGAGATGTCAACAAGTAAGAATCATGTTATAACATATTGAAGAGTATTTGGTTATGATGTTTTTGTGCATGTTCTTAAAGAAAAATAGTTTATGTTGGACTTCAAGTTTCAAAAGTGTACTTTCATTGATATTGTGAGAATTTAAAATGCTACAAGCTCTTGAATCTAGTAATATAGAAGGTTATCTACTAAAGAGATGTTATATTTTGAGAAGTTTTTCCAAGAAGGAGGAAAAGTAGTCAACTAAAAAGAAGATTGGTAAGTTGCATTTCAAATAGGAAATAGAGAAATAATATACATATATTAATAGACATTCAAGTGGACATAACAATGTGGATGGAAAAGAAGCAAGCATATCTAGTGCAAACTATGATGAAGACCTCTCACATTTGTATTTTGTTAGCCTCATTTTGGGCTTACAATAGTAGATTGATACTTGGTTATTTTGATTCAAGGTGTTCTTTTCATATCATTTTATATTGAAACCAGGACCATGGTACATATTGTAAGATACTTGTGTTATCATTATGTTTGTTCTTGGACTATATATTTACTTGTTTCTATTGGTTTATGTGTGTGTGTAATATGACTTATTTTGTGCATGAGTACTTTCATGGTTTCATGGCATTTTGGATGTGCTTCTTATATGATGTATGGTGTTGTACTTTGTCTATGTTGTGCTTTGACTATCATATACATGTAATAGGTACACTTGATGTGGGGTTTGAGTGTGTAGGTACACTTGATGGGGGAATTGAGTGTGTAGGTACAAGGTATTTCTCCACCTGATTATGCAAGTCTAAATTATCCTACAAATAGTGGATATTTCAGATATTGCACATTGGTCCATTCTATTGTAATGTACAATCATACTCGATTTGGGTACAATTTGTATCATGACCTATGCTAACATGAGTCCAAATCAAAGGTAATTTCAAAATCCATTATTGTCATGAAATGCTAGTATATGCATGAGTTAAATGATGGTTGAATTTCTTTGTTGGCCATAAATAAAGTTTGATGAATTAAAAATTTGCATTTTTATCTAATGATTTATTTCTATGAAATTGGGAAAAATAAGGGTAAGTTAATTATGTTGGGAATATCTTATTAGATGGAATTGCATATATTTGATTTAATTGTTATTTAAAATGTGGAAATAAAATAAGGTTGAATGTTCATTTGGCTCAAATGCTTAGTAGAGTAACAATTAGGAAAAATAATTAAAGTGAAAATAAAGAAATAAAAAATGGAATATGGAAAAAAAAAGGAGAAAAGGAAAAGACTTAGGAATTTTTGTATTATTCAAAATTTGGAAGTAAATGCTCTCAAAAACCCCTCCATGGTAAATTTGAATTTTGGGGAAATTGTGCTCATTAGAATTGGGAGAGGGATTGATTTGGTTACAAAGACGATTGTGTTGGTGTGTGTATGATCTCTACCTCCTCAAATTATGAAATATTGCAAGTTTTTCATTATTTTATTGTGCTTTCAAATTGAGGTAAGTCTCTCCTCTCCTCTCATTTTGTTTATGTTTTCCCTTTTGGATGTCATGCTTTCCCTTGAGGGAGCATAGGACTTCCCCAATAGGTTTCAATTTGTACAAATATAGTAGAATTAAATTGTATTTTGAATTTTAAAAAATCCATTTTGTGCCCTCGTAATACCCAATTTTTTCAAAATGCCCAAAAATTAAAATTGACTTCATAATGTAGTTGTTCATATTTAGATCCAAAGGGCACTTTTTTTTAGATTTTTTTTTAACTTGATAAAATTAAAAATTCAAGGTCTCAACAATGGAGTTTGTGAAAATATATTAGTTTTTGTGTTGAAAATAATTAGGCAAATGTTGAATTTTGATGTGTTTTCAAATGCTTTAGAATGGGGGAATTAATGATTCCATGAATTTTGTGATAAATGTTTTAAGATTAGGTTGAAATTTTTTGTGAGCCAAATTTATTGCCTTGTTTTCCATGCCAAACTCAATTTTGTGAGTTGTGATGAACTTAGATGTAGGTTTTAGAGATAATTAAGGGAGTGGATTTTGAGATTTGTTAGAACCCAAAGTGGCTTGAAGATATCTTGTGTGGAATTTTCTTAACCAAGTGATAACTAAACTTTCACAGGTAATTAAAATGAATGAACATAATGATGCCTATGACATGCTTGGAGCACTAGTATAGGCTTGGTATGGGTGTAGAAGACATTCTTACTCAGTAAGCATCGGTTCTTGTTGATTGAGTAACCTCATCTTTTGTGAGAGGTGTATTTGATACTACTTAGTTGATACCTTAAGCTATTGTGATGACACTCCCTACCCCCTCTCTAAGACCATGTCCTTGTGACCACTATGTTGTACCTAAAGATAAATTGTATCTTATCCTTTGATTTTGTTGGTGAATGACTCTTGCATGTCATGTATCTTGTGTATATACGTCATTATTGATGTGAGTGTAAGCCTACTCCCTCATATTTGTGTAAGTGTACTTGTGGTCCATGTGACTATCTCCTAGCATGGTGAGGTGGACCTAAGGTTATCACATAGGAGGGTGCCATGTAAGCCATCATTGGGGACTATAATATTGTGGAAAGACTTTGGGAACTGTGAGCAAGTCGCACAAAAAACTTCACCAATCCTTCCTTTCTCATTTGTTTAAATGTTATGAAAAGTTTAATTAAAGGAAAATTGAGTCCTTGTATCATTATGTAATGTAAATATTTGACCTCCCTAGTGGATGGATTGTAAACAGACCACATAAGTGATACAAATGTTATAATTATCTTTATGTGCCTCAGTATTAGAGTCAAGCATGCATGCCATCTTGTATGCTCTTTTAAGTTTTCATATTAATTAGTTAAAATGAAATTAGAGCACCTTTATTTGGGTTTTAAAATTAACATCAAGTTTAGAGAAAATGAACTCAAACATTGAAAACACTAAGTTGCTCTTGGAACCTTAGGTGTATTTGATCTTAGGGAGTTGCCTCATTCGAGGGTTTTTTAGGGTCTCTTGAGTGCTCTTAGAGTGGATGGAAGGTGTGGGATACACTTCCCCATTTGTACTTGTTTGAGTCTAGTGTTAGAACCTTCAAGGTTCCCCAACCCTTGGTAGTCATCTCCTTTGTGGATCAAGGTGTCTTGTGGTCAAGGGGTCTAAGATAACTATAAACCTTGTGTATTTTTTATGTTTTCATAGTATTATTATCATTGTACATATTACTAGGTAGTCCTAGATTGTTTGGCATGTCCTAGGGACCAAATCTTAACTTGGGTTTTCATTGGTCAAGACACCAATGCTAGACTATTGGGACTATAGTGCTAGGGAGGACTACAACACCTATCTTGGACTTTAGCACCAAAAGAAGACACCTACACTTGGGTGCTAATGTTCCACTTTGGTTATAGTGTCCCACCTGGGTGTTGGATTCCTTCTAGGGTATTGTTGTCCTTCTAGATCAATATTACCACTCTATGCATTGAACAATGGGTATTTTAAGCTTCCTTTGAGAAAAAATTATGAATGAAAGTTGTTCCCCATGGTCTTGTGAGTCCCCTATTTTTTATATCATGTTGATGGGCGCCATTATTGAGGAGTTATGCCAACCTTTACCTTTAAAAATGTACTTTCACATGAAATATTTTTGTTGTTGCATCTTGTGTTAGGGAGCTTATTTCACCCAAGGTTGCCAAGTCTTTTAGGGCTTTAACCCCTATGTCAAAGGCCCATGTTGGTGCTTTCACCTCTTGGAAAATAGGGATGTTAGTTTAGTGTTGTAGTCTTTCATTGGTGACACATTGCTTAGAAAATGATGATGTCTTGATCAGTATATACCTATGTGTTTGGTGACATCGTTATGTCATCAGTGTTGGATTCTATTATTGTGAAAAAATATTATATTTTTCTAATATAATGTCTCATGGGTCCTTGGTAGGGAATAATAGTTCTCCACCAATATAACTGTGAGAAGTTATATGTAGCAATGAAAGTTAATTAAAAGGTATAGTCCACTAGAATTTGATGTGTTTTACTCTTACTCATACTAACAATGAATCAATATCTATAGGAGAATCTCTCTCTTTTAAAGAGTGGTAGTCTTGGAGAAATTCCATGAAAAAGGAGATGGAGGCATTGTAGAAAAATAAGACTTGGGACTTGATTGATTTCTTAAAGATGGGAAACCCATTAGATACAAGTAGATGTTTAAGAAATATTTTATAGTAGATGATACATTAGAAAGGTACAAGAAACTAGTGGAAGAAGGGTATATCTAGAGGTAGATCCCAAACATACTTCAATGAGATTTTCTCTCGTATAACTAAATTGAATTCTATTAGGATGTGTACATATACTTGTGCCTTTGGATTTTAAAGTATAGTATATATATGTCAAGACAAAATTATTGAGCATGAAGATTTACATAACGAAATCCACATGGTTCAACCTAAACAATTCAAGTAATGGGGTTGAGAGAATTTGGTTTATAAATTAAAAAGGTCTTGGTATGGGTTGAAGAAGTCATAATATATATGGTATTATAAATTTGATTGTATGCATTAGAAATGGATTTTTTAAGGAGTCTTGGATTTCGTAGGTAGGTGATCAAGTGTTAATCAATGTTTTATATGTTGATGATATTATTATCATTGGGGACATTAAGGCATTGATTAGGGAAATCATATGTTAGTTGGATAGTATATTTGATATGAAATATTTATGTTCTTCAAGGTACATAACTGGTATGGAAAATCACAAAGATAACACTAAAATAAAGTTATGGTCTATAAGAAGTATTTTGAAACTATTATATAGTGGTTCAACATACATGATATTAGTTTTGTAAGTATCCATTTACTAGTAGGTTTTAGTTAAGTTTGGAATAATGTGCTAAGTGTATAGATGTTTTAGAGGACATGAACAATGTTCCATATGCTAGTATAGTACGTAGCCTTATGTATGTAATGGTTTATATGAGGTTGGATATTTCCCAAGTAGTGGAATTTCTATGTATTCTCATTTTAAATCTTATCAAATAATATTCTAGACATAGGTTAAGAGTGCTTAGCTACTTGAAAGAGAATTTTGATTATTATTTTTTTATTAGGGTATTGATTATGTGGTAAAGTTGTCAAACATACAAGACTTTATAGGTTTTGATTGGGCTAAGATCTAGGCAACTGTGGATCAACGAGTTTCTATGAGATTACTATATTTGGAGATGTGGTTGAATGGATGAGAGGTAGTATATAGTTGTGTTTTCTACTACTAAAGTAAAGTGTGCGGTGCAACACATTCTTATATTTATAAATAATTTGGTTACATACTAGCTAATAGTATTGGTTTTAAGAATCATATAATATTGAATTATGATTATAGAGTGTATTTTTTCTACTAAATAATCATGCTTATTATTATTAGACTAAAAATTATGATGTTTAATATCATTTTTTTAGAGAGATGGTTAAAATAAGGAAACCAAAAATGGAGAAAATTAAAACCTATACAAATACTTGTAATTCTTTGATAAACCTATAAGTGCTACTAAGTTTTTATAGTGTAGGATGAGATGGGTTTATCCACATATGATGTTAAATTCTTGAGATACTATAAGATATTCTATATTGAATATCAAGTGGGAGAATGTTGGAGATTTTAAGTGTTATTTACTTGAAAATACTTCCTAGTAAATATTTTGGTGAAAAATGTTTATTGACTTTGTTTTAGGTTCATGTCAATAGTTGTTTGGTAAATTGGTAAGTAGTTGTGAGTTGTAGAAGGTTTTAGTGAGTTTAAAGTGTTGGGGCTTATCATGCAGACCTTTATAAGTTTGGTGTTTCTATATTTTGAGTTGTGAAATGGCATAATCCTAACATTGAAGAATCAAGGCGTTGATTCCTCTCTTGAAAAGATATTTTACAATCTCCCCAAGGTCTCGAGGCTTCCAAATCTTGGATTTACAAGAATATCATAGTGGTAGATGAGTTTTATTATAATAAAGGGTATATTCATACTTTGATTTTAGTTGGTATAGAATTTTGTGACTCATATCTTGAGGGATAAACTAGCATAATCCTACCCTGTCAAACTCATAAAGAAAATGAAAAAGAAAAAGAAGGAAAAGAAAGGGGAGAAAGTAGAATAGAAGAGGAAAAGGAGATGAGGGAACATAATAAACTAAGATTTAAAACCTATAAACAACCAAAAGCAGGTTAAATTCCACCTATAAATTCAAGATAAACCACTTATACAACTATCAACCTTAGCTCAACATGAAACATGAAAGGTGCAATCATTTAAGGAAAACATGTTAATAGTATGTTAAGTCTATAAATACGAACAAAACATGAAATAACCATCAAATTGCTCGCACATATTACAACTATTGAACACTTAAACATCCATCTAGTAAGTTTATATTAGGGTAAGTGCACAAAGTTGAGTCCACGAAATGTGGAAGTTTTTTCCTTAGCCAAAAAAATGAAATTGACATTGCAAAAAGCGGGATCCTGTTTAGCTTTGGGATCCCAGAGCCTAAATGCAATGAGATCCCGCTTTTTAAAAATTGGGATCCCATTTTGTACAAATCGGGATCATGTTTCCTAATGGTATTTATTTAAAAAAAAAAACAACTGCACATTTTACCTGCACACGGGATCCCGAATTTGAGCGACAAACCTCCACAAACAGTCTCCAGGTACTCGTCCACCCCCATTTTTTTGCATTTTTTCATTTTTTATTGAAATTGTCAATAGAATAACTGTTTTTAGCATGTTTTTTTAATTTATTTCACGTTTTAAGCATTTTATTTCCTGTTATAGTAGAAATGAGGAATTGTAGAAATAGATGAAAAAATGCAATGAAACCTGAAGATTTCTCGATGGAAATGAAAAAATGAACCTTGAATTGTATTTTAGAAACATAATTTAGCTTTTGAAACCTAAATTGTTCGATCAAACCAAAAAAAATTGTATTTGAAAACCCTAATTGAAACGAAACAAAAAAATTGCATTTCAAAACCCTAGAAATTGAAATGAAATAAAAAAAATGCATTTAGAAACCCTAATCAAGCTTTTTGAGACCCTCAATTCAATTCAAACAAAAAATAAGAATTTGAAAACCCTAGTTTGAAATGAAATGAAAAAATTTCATTTAAAACCCTAATTGCTTAGAAATTGAAACCCTTAATTGAATTGAAACAAAAAAAATGCTAAAACCCTTAATTGAAATCAAACAAATCATTTTGATTTTGAAAACCCTAATTTCAAGCTCAAGAAAATACATTTGCATTGCTTAAATGTTTTAAATTTCATTTGCATTGTATGGAGAAAACTATATGTTAAACTTTAGTTTCAATGTTAAATTATAATTAAATTGGAAAACAATATGTTAAAGAATAGTTACAATTCATAAATTTTATCAATGTTTGTTTGCAAATTTAGTTAGCAAATTCATAAATCCAAGAGTACAATCGATTTCCAATTGTCACTTAATTAGATAGTATTCAACATTCATTTCTATTTTATGTTTTTATCTCTCTTAGTCATGCCTTGTTTCCATTCTTGTTGTCAATTACTTGTTAATTAAGCTTCTAGTTTAGTCTAAAATCTTAATTTTTGCACTAGTTACCTAGACACTAAAAGAATCTAAATAATTTTCTTTTCTTTCTTCTAGGTTCTTTCAATTCCAAACAATCAAAAATAAAATACTTGATTCAACATTAACTAATTTTATAGTATACATTTTATATCATAAAATTCATTTAAGTGGGAAATTTTAATGAAAAAAATGTTAAATAAAATAATCTTATATTCAATTTAAAAAATATCCAGTTAAAGTATACATCAAACTCAATCTTAATAATACATAATTATGTGTTTAAATTACACAAATAGTCAATCTATTCATAAAATCAAAAATATTCATAAATTGGGCACTAACTTGCAAGTCCATTATTCCAAGTGCCACCCAAACTTCACCCTAAGTTCACTAAGCCATAAACCCTTAACTCTAAAATCTAAACCCTTAACACTAAAGAATTCATTTTGTCCTAGGACCTTAAATTGAAATTTGGTTTCCTTAGGCAACTCTAAATTGAAATTTGGTTTCCTTAGGCAACTCCACCAAATTTTATTCCCTTAAGCCATGTCATTTTGTCGTAGGACCTTACTACAAAGATCTCCTTAAGCCATCCTATTACCCTACACCCTAATCCCTAAACTCTAAAGACACCCATTTTTTTTCCTAGGCCCTTAATTAAATTTGGTTGCCTTAGGCAACACCACCAAATTACAAAACCAGGCATGTCATTTTGTCTGAGGACCTTACTAGACATAGATCCTCTTAAGCCATTATATCTCTCTAAACCATAAATCAATGTCTTAAGGAGTCCTAATATGTCATTTCTTAAGGGGATGAAAGAAGTTCTCAAAATTTGGTGAAGTTTCCCAAGGCAAACAAATTTAACAATAGTAAGATCGTGCAAGATTATAATATGAATGAGATTTCATGATCTAGGTTAGTTGGATTGAAGCAGAGCTACCTCGATTAAGCTGTTCCACAAAGAAAATGTTCTTCACTAAGCAGGATTCATTATATTCAAGGGCCACTTTGGAAACTTCACCTAAGTTATTAAAACCTAAATCTAGAATATAAAATCCCAAACCCTAAACACTAAAGCATTCATTTTTGTCCTGGGACCTTAAAATGAAATTTGGGGTTTGTAATAGGCAACTCCACCAAATTTTATTCCCTTAAGCCATTTCATTTTTCCGTAGCATCTTACTACATAGATCCCCTTAAGCTATCCTATCACCCTAAACCCTAAATTCTAAACTCTAAACTATAAACCCTAAAGCCATCATTTTTTCTTAAGCTCTTAATGAAATTTGGTTGCCTTGAGCAGCTTCACCAAAATTTTATTCAATTGAAGCTTGATATCATTTTTGTCCTAGGATCACTAGACATAGATCCTTAAGCCATCCTGTAAGCTAAATAGTAAATCAATTTCTTAAAGAGGTCCTAATATGAAACATTTCTTAAGGGGTCAAATAAGCTCTCAAAATTTGGTGAAGTTGCCCCAGAGGGCAACCAAATTTAACAATAATAAGATGGAGTGCAAGATTATAATATGGATAGAGATGATCATGATCCTAGGTTGATGGGACTACGGTTTTAGATGATAAGATCTTAATGAAATTTAGTTTGCCTTGGGCATCTTCACCAAATTTACCTATTATAAAAGCCATGTCATTTTGTACTTGCTAGGACCTTACTACATAGATCCTCTTAAGGAATCCTGTACCTAAAACTAAAATCCTAAACTCCTAAGCTAGTAAACCCTATAGCATTCATAAATTGTCACATATATTAATAGTTAATTGTATTTTCATTCAAGTGGCATTCCTTAGACATAAATGAGGCTTGCATATTTTATCATTTGTATTTAATTAGGCCATTTCTATTGAATGGTTTAAGGGTATTTCCTAAACATGTATCTTACCTTTTGAAATTACAAATCTAATGCAGGTTCACTCATATCTTAGAGATCACATGGATCAATTCAATAATATTCACAATCCACCTCCGCACCATCCATCTCCACCACCTTCACCTCCACCTCCACCCACTCCACCTCCACCCACTCCACCTCATAACCCCCCACCTCCACCACCTAAAATTGATGGTGCTCATTTGCAAGCACGAATCAATTCCAATGTTAGAACCATCCAAGATCAAATCAACATTATTCATAATGAAGAATGTTTCATACCACCTGTGAGGATGTTTGAATCTAGGATGCAAACCCTTGTTGATGTTGAGGGCGTATGGATGGGACTTAGATGGTATCGACAATGGTAGAGGAGAGGAGGAGCACAGTCTGAAAGGAAAATGCAAAGAAATGAAAGGAATCTGATGAGAGCCACAATAGTTTCTAAATTAAGACAATCATCTTAAATAGTTATGAATTTATATGAACTTGGTGAGCGATGGATATTTTATTGTGATGAATTTATAGAGTGGTTGGATGGATATTTTTAGTGACATGAATTTATGATTTTTGGTTCTACATGGATATTTTTTAGTGGCGTGAATATATGATTTTGATTCTAGATGGATATTTTTAGTGACATGAATTTATGAATTTGGTGGAATTCATGAACTTATATTGATGAATTTATAATAGTATATATTTATGACTATCTACTAGATCATGATTTCTCCTGTTGGAAAATTGTAATATATATATATGCATTAGACATAAAATGAGCTTTTTGTGAATGTTTCAAGTTTATTTTTTAGTATGTACACATGTATTAAAATTGCATATAGTTCTTAAATTTTGAAATTTTTATGTATGTACATAGTTTAGTTTAATGATGTATGCATGCAAATTATGCATTGTATTTTTTATTTTAAATGTATGTACCTGAATTTTGTATGCACATGCTCAAGTTCAATCAATGTATATGTGTGTTTCAATTTTATATGATCTTAATATATGTATGCACATCCTATTTAAACAAATTTGCATGTGCATTTCAAATTTAACTATTCAAATTGTCATTTTTTAAGTTTGTATGTTAATTTTGTATAATTTAATGTATAGGTGCACACTTATATCTCATATCATGAATGATTTTAACATTGATGACATCATCAATCCACCACCTCAGCCACCTCCCCCTCCACCTAATATGCCACCTCCAACACCTGTTGCATCTGATGAGGCTTGCTTCTGGCATGCATAAACAATTAGGTTGCATCCATCCAAAATCAAATCAATGCTATGAAAAGTCAAGCATTGATTCCACCCCATATGAGAAAATTTGCATCTATGATGTAAAACATTGTGGATTCCATTAAGACCACTGATTCTGATCTAGATAGGCATCGATGAGACAAAGATCAAATGAGATAATTTTATCTTGTGGTCTCTCTTATAAACAAATTTTAGACCTTAAAATAACAAAATCCCACCTAGCCCCCTACTTTCTTGACCTCGTTACTTGACAGCCCATTCCTCCCAACAAATCTAGAATATCCATGAGGTGGTGCATACATCCACAAATGAGTGCACATTTTTGGGATCGATGGTATATGGTTTTTGATAGTCCCCCACACACTAATTGGGAGTGCCCATTGTATTTTTTGAGGAAACAGTATGTAGAGTTTGTTTTGGGGAAAAAACCCAATTATTTTGATTTTAAATCATTTTATGGTGTTGGTGGCGGTATGCCACAACAAAGGTTAGGGGCAAGGGTTGATCTCCAATGCACTATGCATGGGCATCCCCTTGTTGTTGCCCCTGGTCCTCCCATTCCCACACCTGTGCATCATCAAGTTGTGGTCTCGACATTAGGTTCTCTTAGTACACTCGCAGGAGACCTTGATCAACATGCTTCTGTGATAGCGGGTGGGGAGCATAGAGATGATGATTTTGGAGGAGTGTTTTATGGAGCTGGTTTGAGTACCACTCTAGGAGTGTCAAGGCCTTTCCCACATGTATGTAATAGTTGCCATCAAGTATGCTATGGACCTGATCAAGGCACACCTAGTTTAGGTGGATGTGGAGATTTTGGTGGTTCATCTGGTCACATCAGTTCGTTTGTAGAGTTTCTTATAGCTCAGACCATCACCCTAAGGAAACTATGACACGTGTATAAGTATGCATCTACATATTGAATTTTATAAGAATTTAAATGAATGTATATATCAAAGAAAAGTTTGCAATAAATTTTAACAATCAAACTATTTGGTGTACATATGACAATAATGATGGGG
>VDFB02137107.1:0-12901 GCA_007258455.2 Sequoia sempervirens | reverse complement strand
GGGCATAACTCAAGCTTTCAGACTCAGAGATTGGATAGGAGAGAAGCTACAAAAGATCACTAGAGGATACCAGAATTTCAAACAATCCCTAATATTGGGACTAAATCACCACCTTGTGCATATGAGACCGAGTATATCACTTTTCAACAATTTTATGTGGATCCTAATTTGCTAGTTGCAAATTCTAGATTCAGCCAGAAACCCTAGACTAGGACTAAATCACCCAGTCTAGCAAATGAGTCCTATTTCACATCAAAATTCATAATTTCAAGATTATAGAACCTTGTTTTGGGCATCTCCAATCTTCCATGTACTTCTCTGTTTAGCCTTAGTTTGTTATTCTAGTTTCAAGTTCATTTTCTAGGTCATATAGCTAGATTTGCATATTACATTCATTTCATTCATCCTAAGCATTTTCTTAGTGGTGGACCCCTTTTAATCACACCTAAGGAAATCTCCTACTATTCCTATTTAGTAGTAGTACCCATCCCTCAATTGAGTCACTTGGTTGAGGGATCTTTGTTTCCTTTAATGAACTAAAGTGAAATAGGTCCCCTATTCCTAATTATTCTATCTCCTAAAAGGTGGAACCCTATTTCCTTGTGTCTAGTTATCTACATAGGTCTCATGATGTTTTAGCACAAAATAATTGGTTGAGACTATTTACGAAAAAGTAGTTACTACAAAATATTCTTTTGGCTAAAACTACAACTCAAGCTTGAAATTCTAGTGAATAAAAACTAGAAACATAACCTACTATTAGTTGTGGTGATAGAAGATTTCTTGTTCATTAAAAATCCCCTACAACATAGCTTGACATATTTTAGATCAATAACCTAGAGATCTAATAGTGTACCTTCATTTCTCATATCTATAAGTTTGATGGTTATCTCCTTATGTGCATGCCTAAATCATATTCATATCTATGAATCTATAATCTAAAAATATTATTTGAGTATTTCATTTGGTTTTAAACTTGTTCCTCTCTATATTTATGCTTCTTATATCTATATGATTATGTTCTCAAAAACACTTTTGTGGAGTTCACTAATTCACCAAGGACTATGTCTTCCATAGTTAAATTCAATGTTTGACCAATTCAATGATAATGAACCAATATCAAGATAATATGCTACATTATAACTACTATAAAAGGATGCACTCATATAAATTACACTAGAAGAAAATATAATGAAGTCATTTGATAAACATAGCATGCTAGATGATATTAAATGAATATGAAAATATGTATAAATATAAGAAGATAATGCCCAAATAAATAAAAAGATGCTCTAGGTTTGCTCCTAAGATCTAGTAAAATGGTTTTACAAAATGTATGTTTATAATTTGAAATAAATTATATTTTATGTTTCTAATTCGAAAGAAGACAAGTCATTTATGTCATGCTTGCATTTCTATATCTAATTAATGCTAATGATAAAGGATAATTTTGTGATTTAAATCAAAATTATGGGTAGAGTGATATGAGAATAGGATATGGTGATTTCATGAGTGAAATTAAAAAAAATGGCCACTAGTAGATTAGTTATTGCATTAGACTACATTAGTCTAAGCTAGGAGAAAATATACATGTATAATTTTTTTCTAATACAATATTAAATGTATTATGAATAAAAATAAAAATTTATAAAAACATTTCACTATCTGTATATAAGAAACCATTCCATTGTTTGTCCAAACTTTAAGTGATAAAGATTTAGTCCTTAATCCAATAATAATTGAAATGAACCATCATATATTTGTGTGACCTCTTTCATACAAATTTACTTCAAGAAAAGAAATATGAATCACAAACATCAAGCATAGCTAGATCTAAAATAATATAGAGTTGGTATAGAAAAAGAATGTAAATGAACAGAGCAAGGTTCAAGGCTCTTGTGTTGTGGCATGCGTCACGATGTACTGATCTAGCAAAAACAATATCACAAACTAATAAAGATAAGTTTATACTAAGTTTTTTAGCTCATTAGACCTTTTCATCACAACATACCTATTTTATTTGCTCATGCAACCACTTCCTTTGTCGTTATAGACAAACAAGTTATTCTTTCTTGTTCTAGTACACACATTTGTAAGATGAGGGTTACAGATAGAATACTTTTTGAACGTGTGCAAAGGAAAAATGTTTAGGAACATAATATTATCTCAATCATCAATCATGATATCAAATCGATATAAATATAAAATAAATGTCACACATGTGACAATGATGCATACAATATCAAAATATTTTGATACAGATTCTACCCTAATATGCTCTTTAATTACTAAACATTTAACTAAAAGCTTAAGAGGATGTCTAAGAAAGCTAGCCTCACAAAGAGGCATTTTAAATTTTAAACGGTTAAACTAAGTTGTCATATTGTCTAAACACAAGAGTGCACTACACGGTGTGACATTGATCGAGGGCAAAGGAATGCAAAGAAATCTGGCATATCTAGACCATGGAAGACTGACGGTGGGTGGCGGAAAGCTTTAAAGTTAAAGGTCCCCTTAGATTAATAAATATTTTAAGTTCAGAAATTCGAAAAATATGCTTTCAAATTCTATTAAAAATAATATTTAACAAATATGAAGAAGTACATTATTAGCCGAGTTCAGAAGCCATCCTCACACCCACGGCTGGCCATCTTAACTTTCTACCGTTACTGACTTTTATTAATTGTGCCAACAAAAAGCAACTGAATAACATTGTCTTAAACACAAATCATTTAGCGCGTTACGAAAATACATTATGACGCTTTTCAAAAGCGCGTTTAGGAACTCAAACTGATTAATAGCGTTTCAAATCAATTGGAATTATCATCGCTGACCACTGCTGGACTCCTTGACAACCAATAAACTTATTATCGCAAACATTTTCTTGCACAACAAAACATATAACTACACACACATAAAACACAAAACGCACGTGAACAACGTGAAAGCTTAATGTAGGAATTGCTAACAGAAGCGCTCTACCAGGGCCTTGACCTATATGCCAATGATGATTCTGGTGCTGGTGCTGGTGGAGCAGCAGGGGATGATTCATCAGTCACAGTTATTTTGAGCTTTAGACCGTTTGCGCAATGCTGCCCCACTCCACAGATGAACCATATATTCCCACTTTTCCTAATTTCTCCAATGTCATGTCCGCTCTCAAACTTAAGACCAAATATCGGTTCTTTCACACAGTTTGCGAATGACGACCCATTTACCACTAGCACGTTGTGAGCACCCTTCGGGTAGTTGAATTCTGTAACACCCGCCCAATACACATTTAGACAAAACAATTAATACAAATACAGACTTTTATGTTCATGCTAAAAATATTACAGCAGTATGGGTATATATAAAAGTGAAATTGAACGGGGATGAAATTACCAAGTGTGTCTCCAACATGGAATTGCTTGTCTTGTGCCCACGCCTGGTAGTCAAAGCCAAGTGTCCATCCTTTCTCGTCGCCCACTGTAAAATTAGCAGCGTCGACGGGGTCACATATCATAATTATTAATGATAGAGAAGCCAACAGAGAAACCAGAGTTTTGGTTTCCATTGAGCTCTGTCTTTTAACACTTACTAGATGATTAGAAAGATTTTCAAAAGGTGAACATGGATGGGAGGAAGTAGGTATGCATGAATATATATAACGTCCTCTCTGTGACTAATGACAATTAAACCGGCGCCAGGCGGAGTGCCGAATGGAAGATACCAGGAAGAATCTCCTCCTCCGGTTGATACGTAAAATCAAAATGAATGATTACCCAAGCTAACTCCGCAGGTTTCCACGCGTCTCGTCCCCCTTGCCGACCAGACGCATGCATTCAATTCATCGACTAACGATTTATATGAATAATCCAAAAGAAAGAGTGTTAACGTTAATTTATAGTATTCGAAAATTTTATAATATAAATAATTTATTAAATGACCGATAGTTATAAATACTTATAGATTTACAGTTAAGTATATACATATATATATTTTTCTAATAGTCGTTTCAATATAATTTAATCAATAGAATTATAATTTTTAAATCTAGTAGTTTTCTTTAGGTGTACTTAATTATAAAGAATTTCATCAACTATTTATAGATTTGTTAGTTGATAAGATTAATAGAGTTGGTAAGTGGTCTCTCCTTTTCCGTGTTTTCAAAATAAACATTGATAGTTCTTATACAGGTTTTGAGTGCAATTGAGATTGGTGTTCTTGGACGTGATAGTATTGGTTCAACCCACTTCTCTTTTTCTTTTGCTACAAGTTTTAGTACTAATAAGAAGATGGAATCCTGTGCTATTTTTATAGCTTTACAAAAAACTTCAGAATTTGGTTGGTCGTAAGTTATTTGTGAGACGGATTCCATAATTTTAGGGTTTTTTAACTAAAATATATGTGATGCTTTTTCCTACTAATTGGTTTCTTTTGAAACTCAAATTCTCTATCTTTCTGAAAATATTTGATTGCATCTCCGTTGTTTATATTCAACAAGAATCCAATCCTATTGGAAATTCTCTAGCCAAATGGGCCTTTATGGATAATGAAATATGGAATGCTCCTAATTTGGATTTCTTATCCCTTGATCAAGCTTTTCAATTTCTCCATCTTCTTCAAAATAATAATGGTTGATCATTGTATCTACATCTTAACTTTTACTTGGTCTCTAGATTTTTGGTGTTGGTGGTTTTGTGCTAAACCTCTTTACTTTTTTGTCCTCATATTTTCTATAACAACTATGTTATTTGAAAAAAAAAATATAATATTTTATAAATTATTTTTTAATATATTATATTTTTTCCCAAAAAAGATTATAATTAAGTTTATATCTTTATCATTTGGTATTTTTATAAAGTTTTGTTATTTTTGAAAAATTCTGAGCAATGATAATATAAGTAATTTTAAATTATTCTATAAGAAAGACATGACTTCAAAGGTAAATTATATCTCTTAACACTATTGATTTTCATCAATGGCCAAAACATATACAAACATGTATACTACTGGAAAAAATTTAAATGTTTAATGTTTCATTATTATCAAAATTCACTTTTACACAAAATTACAATGTGTTGTGACTAATCAAATAATTTGATATAAAATTATTGATGAATATATTCCAATAACAATAACTACAAGAATTACATTTATTTGACACATTCTTATTGGTTAGCACATAAATTTTACTCTAGACGAATAATTGCATGTCCTCTATACCACATGGTTGGATCTATCATTAATAAATTTTGACACTTACAATGGGAATGTGAACCATCACTCCCATAACCAAGGTGTTTTATTTTTCTCTCTTATACAAATATTTGCATAGTCATTGTTTGTAGTGCTAGAAACTATAGACATTGAAGATGACAATAAAAAGATCATCCATAAATATGGCTCATAGATCATTTTTCAAAACTAAAATAATTTAAAAAATTCATTATAGCTAAATTTTCATTACATATTGGATCAATTCCCATTATAAATGAATCTTACACACAAATCCAATGACCTCCACATAGTAGAATCGAGCCTCATATCACAAATTCATGCCCATAGAATCATGGTAGGTGATGAATCAGCCTCTACAAAAAAAATGCATGCCTTTAGTGAAGAAAAATGTGCCTCCCATAGTCAAACACCAAAGTGCAAAAAAAAATGGCCTTGGTAAAAGGATACACTCCTTCACCAGTCTTACCACCTCTATGCAAATGAATTCGGGCTCTCCAAATTCTCTCACATGGTAGGCAGGGATGAATCATTCCTTTTAAATAAGAATCGGGCTTCAACAAAGCAAAACACCCATCAATCACAAATTATCACAAAAAAATAAGGCAATGTTGAAATTTGAAAAAAATCAAGTGTTGGAAAAACAAAATAAATGATCTTAAACAAACTCCAATGAAA
The DNA here is from genome assembly GCA_007258455.2 of Sequoia sempervirens. NCBI lineage: Eukaryota > Viridiplantae > Streptophyta > Pinopsida > Cupressales > Cupressaceae > Sequoia > Sequoia sempervirens. Next base: position 7,003 of record VDFB02137107.1, on the reverse strand, counting down.
AATATTAAAAGGAAGGATTGCATAATGGTTGGTTCTAATACCATGTCGGTGTCATCCATGTCCTAGGAGCACCATTTGTAACAAATGACCTTGACGAGATAGAGAGAATGCTTCACAAAAGATGAGTGAATAAATTTGAGATAAAATACATAGTGTACAAAGTGCCTTATAAAGGCATGAAAAATAGTGATGGGTGAGAAAACTACCCAGCATGGGAAAAGACTACCAGAATAACCAATGCAATATTAAGCCTAAGTAAACTTAAGAAAGTGAAAAATATTCACGCTAACAGAAAAAATGAAAGAATGTGATTATAATCATAAGTAGGAAAAGAGAAGAAATTGGTGCAAAACTCATTCCTCTCAAAGACATTCCATATAAGAATATAATGCTATGAATACTTTTGTTAATTAAAAAGATATACTATTAGGAGGACAAATAGACTTATGTAGAGAAGAGGAAATATTGATGGGTAACTAGTTAGTGATATGTAGTTGGTTGTTGTATAGGGTGAGATCACTTCATTTGACTTTGATTTAGCAAAAATGATAATTTAAATTTTGTTCTTCAATTGTTAGAAGTTTTACTCAAAACCTTATAACTAGGAAAGGATTTTGTAAAGACATTCTTAACTGAAAATGTGTTATATATATAGGTGCCATGTTATTTTAGTAAAAAAAATATTTTTTGAGACTATTTAGGAAAAAAAAAGTTTCCTTACAAGCTATTTATTTAGCTAAAAGTGTGTCAAGTTTAAAATTTGAAGAGAGAAAATCTAAAAACATAATGTATTATTACATTTGGTGATATAATATTTCTTTCTCATTCAAATGCTCCTACAACTGATAAACCTGATAGTGTACCATTCTCTATCATATCTATAAGTTTCAAGGTTATCTCCTTAAGTGTATTCCTAAACCATATTCATATCTATGTGTAGACATGCAAAATTGACATCATGCATCTAATCCAAATTTGCTAATTCCATGTCATCCTTAATCATCATTTTCCCTCTTTAATTAAATAAATCATCTTTTGTTTAATTAAATCTTGATTCATACTCCTTAAATTAAATAAATAAATTTTATTTAATTATCTTCAAATGTGCCTCCTTTAATTAAATAAATTAAATTTATTTAATTAAATTACTAATACATCAATTCCTTCTCATTTTGATTTATTTAAATCCTAAAATCTATGTCAAAAGTCAAAATCAGCTAATCTCCACCTAAACTAATCAAACCATGATCAATCCTAATCCTAATCACTCCAATCCTCTAGATTTTGCAACTTGTGCAATAAATCATTTATTTTGATTTATTAAATCTCCTAATTACTTTCAACATGGCATCTTTAGGGAATATTATTCCAATTTGAATTTTCCCTCTCACATGTATTTTCCTCCAACATAGCATTAACTCCTCTTACATTGTCTCTTACATGTCCCCCACTTGGCATTTAAGACTTTTTTCTTCTCCCTCCAACAAGCCATCTTTTGAATTTCAAATCTCCCCCACTTTGGCACATTGACCAAAGTGAAACACTAGCGCAGATGAAACCCTTCACTAACAAATCCTCTAGCTGCAAGCAGAGCTCCTTAAGCTCCTTTGTAGTCATATGGTATGGAGCTCGTGAAATAGGCTTGGAACCAGGTAGCAAATCAATCCTTAAATCAATGTCATGCTGAGATGGAATCCTTGGAATATAATTGGGAAATACATCTGCATACTCTTGGAGTATGGGGTGGCTATCAAGAGTAACCTTCTCCTCACTATCACCCAACTCTAAGTCATCTACTATCACTGCAAATAACTGACATCCTTGATGTACACATCTCCTTAGTTGCATAGCTAACATCATCCTCAATGATATGGGTCTCTGAACTTCCACAATCTATACTTCACTACTAGATGCATCAATGCATCAAATTGATTTATGCCAACAGTCAATCATGGCCTTGTGAGCCTCAAGCTAATCCATCCCTAAGACAATTTCATATGACCCAAATGGTAAATGCAGAGGTCTAATGTAGTGTGAAAGGATCCAATCTCCAATCTATAGTCAAGTATAAGGGATTGAACTACAACTTTAGCACCAAAGGCCAATTCGACCTACCACTTAATGTCTTGCTTTGTTGCACTTAGTCTACATTGTGCCACGATAGATGATGAAATAAAGGAATCTGATGCTCTAGAATCAAATCAAATGGTAACCTTCTTACCCTGTAACATACCATATGTCTCTACTACTATGCTTTGATGATAAGCCTAGCAGTTATCAACCACAACAAATACTTGATGCTCTTTTCTTACATCACCAATTGTCAGCTTTAACGTTGTTAACCTCTGACTATAATCTAGTGTACTCTTATTGGGAAACTTTCTTGCTATGTGACCTTGTTGGCCAGATGCAAAACATCCAATACCTCTACCAAAACCTCTACCTCCAAGAGGCACGCTTGACTATTGAACGCTACCCCTATATGTTGACTTTGAACTCTATGTTGGCTACTCAAAAGTTGTTGCGTTTGTTTCATCTCCAGTTCTTGTCACCACCTGACTGATATTTGTCACCCTGTGGCTGCTGAAAACTCTTCCATTTTTTAGCACCCCTAAATATGCAAATGATCAATCTCCAGCACTCATTAGTGGGGTTAGTCCATACACATGCAAATCTATGATACTCCTATGAAATAACATATCATGCTCCAAAATGCAACAAATAACAATGGTGATCAAAAGACATATAAAAGCATGACATGTACCTATTCCATAGTGGATTGGTGTCACTTGTTCAAAATGACCCTTTCCCAATCCTTAACGGGATCAATGATAAAATTCCTTGAAGATGGAGTGAAGTGGGAAAAATTAGTTCTCAATTGAAGAGAATAACTTTACTTGAACGTTGTGGATACTAAGATGAAGAATGAGCCTTCTATTTATAGAATATCAAGTTGAAAGAGTCCCCAAAAGAGAGAAATGTGGGATAAAGATTTAGCCAATAAGAAGGAGCCACTTGTCACCTTGTGAGTGGTTGAGGAATGTTCAAGTTTTAGTCAATGTGCCAATAAATGAGATTGGTTGGCCTTTTCAAATTCAAATTTGGCTTGTTGGAGGGAGAAAAAGAGACTTAAATGCCAAGTGGGGGACATGTAAGAGGAGAGTTATTGCCATGTTGGAAGGGACAAGTCAACTTGCTTTCAAATTCAAACTTGAGGACTATTCCCCAAAGATGCCTTGTTGAGGGAAAATGAGGAATGTATAAATGAATTAATTTATTTATTTGTACAAGTGGGAAAAGCTAGACAATGTGATGGGTGATTAGATTATATTAATAAAGATTAGATTAATTTAGTGAGGGATTAGGTGATTTGACCCATTTGACTTAGATTTAGGGACTAAAACTAAATCAAAGGGAGATGAAAGGTGATTTCAGATTTAATTAAATAAAGGTTTGATTTATTTAATCAAAGAGGGATAATGATAGGCTTAAATTAAATAAAGTTAATTTGTTCAATTTAAATGGATGATCCTTAGAGATTGAAAGTGCTTATTTACAAAAGGCACATGTTTGCCAGGTTTTCACCAAGGTACTTGTCCAAAGTGCCACCGAAGTGGTTTTCACTAGAGGATTATTTTTCTCTTTACTATTTTTAATCATTTTTCTAATTTTTTTTGTCACCAAGATGCCTATTTTCCAGGTTTTTGCCAAGGTAACCATTATTTTAGGACATTTTTCAAATTTTTTTGGATTTTTGGTTCTATATCTTACCTTGAAAGATTAGGCATAAAACTTTTTGAGATGAGAGCTATTCATGGGCTCTTGCAAAGGTTCTCCTTTGGGTGTTGATAACCGATATGCCCCTAACTTATAGTTTGTTGTGATAAAAAATGGTCCCAACCAGTTGGGTTCAAATTTTCCTTTGTTGTTTAGATTTGGGACATTCTTCTAATTTTCCTTTAGTACCAATTCCCCAACTTGGAATGTTCTGCTTCTCATTTTCTTATTATAGCTCCACTTGAGTCTAGTATGATAGACTTGCAAATGATTTAAAGCATCTATACGCCACTCGTCTAGTAGCTCCAACTCATTTAGTCTTCATACTCAGTATTCTTCATCTGTGATGAGGTTTTGCAGTGATATTCTTAGTGAAGGGAGCTCGATCTCAATGGGGAGTATTGCTTCTCATCCGTAGACCAAGGAGAAGGAGGTGGTGTCGGTGGGTGTGTGGATGCTGGTTTGGTAGGCCTAAAGGGTAGGATTGAGTTGCAAATGCTAGTCATAACTTGTGTCATTGACTATTTTCTTAAGGATTTTCAAAATGGTTTTATTTGTGGCTTCTCCTTGCCCATTTCCTTGGGGATAGTATGGGGTGGAGAACCGATGTTGGATTTTGAGTTTTTCACAAAAGTTACAGACATCCTAATTCTTGAATGGTGTCCCATTATTTGAGGTAATGGCTTGTGGCACACCATAGTGACAAATGAGATAGTTTAGGATGAACTTTGATATCTACTTCCTAGTTATATATGTCATGGGTATGGCTTCCACCCACTTAGTAAAGTACTCAGTGGCAGTTGTGATGAACTTATAGCCATTAGATGAAGTGGGACTGATTTTTCCAATGAGATCAAGTCCCCATTGTGAAAAGGGCCATGGTGTGATGATGGGATGAAGTTCTTGAGTTGGAGCATGGATGAGGTCCCCATGCTGCTGACATTGTAGACACCTTCTGATGTAGTCATGTGCCTCTCTTTCCATTATGGGCCAATAATACCCCATCCTCAACAATTTCTTAGCTAGGGTCATTCCACTCGAGTGTGAACCACAGATGTTGTTATGCACCATAGTTAAAGTGGTCATTGCCTCCTCAGCATTTAAACAACATAATAAGGTTCCTTCTATGCTCCTACGATATAGAGCATCTCCTAGGATGATGAATAGGGATGCATTTTTGACAAAGGTTCATTTTAAGGTTGAGGGTACGTTAGCAGGTATGACACCTATTCCCAACTAGGTATAAATGTCATGGTACTAGGGATCACCAGGACCAATGATTTCACCTAAAAATTATGATTCTAGTACCTCGAATGAGGGTACGAGAACTTGCTCTACTAAGAACTCATATTTTTGGGACATTGTTAGGGATGTCCAGTAGGGATTCAATCATTGCCATGGCATCTATTGCTCTGTTGTTTGCTCTGGGAATCTTCTCTAATGTGATCTCGATAAAGGATTCCTTGAGAGTCTCCACCAATTTCCTGTATGGAGTGAGCTTATCATCCTCAGTCAGGTACTCACCATTCACCTGGTTTATTATCAATTGAGAGTCTCTATATACTCTGACAACCATGATGTGCCACTACACTACTATTCTCAGACCTATGGTTAAAGCCTTGTATTCTGCAATGCTATTAGTGTAGGGGAATGCCAATTTATAGGACCTTGGTATGTAGTCCCCTTGTGGGGTGATAAATAAGACACCAGCTCTTGATCCATATTGCATGTATGAGCCATCAAAACAAAGTTTCTAGTGGTTAGCTATGTTGAGATTGAAGATGGATTGATCTAGAAATTCTTAGATGAGAGGATTCTCTAAATAGATTGGGTCTTTTGAAAGCTGATATGCGATGACTTGGCCTTTAATTTATTTCCACTTCACATATTCAATGCCATAATATAATAGTATCATGACCCATTTGACCATTCTTCTAGTGAGAATTGCTTTTGATAGTAAGTACTTGGGAGGGTAAATTTTGACGATGAGTTTTATTTTGTTTTCCAAAATGTAATGTCTGAATTTATGTGATGCAAACACTACTTCTATACATTTTTTCTCGATGAATGAGTAATTTAAATCACGTCGAACCATTTTTCTACTGATGTCATAGATGGCCCTTTCTGTTCCTTTTTCATCGTGCTAAGCTAGAAGAGCTCCTAGGGCTATTGTTGTTGTTGACACATAGATAATTCATGGCTTTCTTGGGATTGGTGGTGTAAGCAGATATTCTTTGATCTTATTGAAGGATTCTTCACACTTATTAACCCACTATTATGCTACTCCCATGTGAAGTAGGTGATAATATGGATTCTATTTATCTATGAGCTATGATATGAACCTTCAGATGGATTGAAGCCTGCCTTGGACACCTCTCAATTACTTCAATTTTTTGGGTGCCTCCATCTCAAGGATTGATTTTACCTTTTCTAGATCTACCTCAATACCTCTCATTGATACTATGTATCCTAGCAACTTTCTTGATTGTACGTCGAAGATGCATTTTTTTGATTTAATTGGACCTTGTATTCCTCGAGCCTGTCGAAAATAGTACTCAAAGTTTCTATGTGATCCTTCCTCTTTTTGGATTTAGCTAGTATGTCATCGACATAATATTTGATAGTTTTATGGATCATGTCATGGAAGATTAATGTCATGGGTCTTTGGTATGTTGCTCCTGCTTTCTTCAAGCCGAATGGCATCATATTCCAGTAGTAAATCCCCCATGGACAAGTGAAGGACATTTTATGTTGGTCTTCCTTAGCAATCATTATTTGGTTGTATCCTAAGAAACTGTCAATCAAGGAAAGCATCTTGTGTCCCGCCATCATGTCTACAATCATGTCAATGTTGGGAAATGGGAAATCGTCCTTTGGACATGCTTTGTTTAAGTCCCTAGAATTTGTGGAGATTCTAATGCCCCCAACAGGTTTTGAGATAGGAACTAGGTTTGACACCCATTCTGGATAGTCTATTGGTTGAATGAATCCTGCATCCAATGTCTTCTTTAGTTCCATTTTGACTAGTAGGGTAATCTAAGGGTGCATTTTCCTAAGCTTTTGTCTAATGGGCTTTGCTTCAGAGTATACTGCTAGGTGATGAACTATAATTTTTGGATTGAGCCCTAGCATGTCTACATAGCTCCATGCAAATTAACTTGTCTTTCTCTTAAGAAGGCTGCTACGAGCTCTTGTGCCTCTGATAGTAATGACTCTACATAGAATG
>VDFB02137106.1:0-16152 GCA_007258455.2 Sequoia sempervirens | reverse complement strand
AAAATGTTGGCTTTTAAAGATGATTTTATAGAGAAGTCAAAGCTTTCCAACAAAACAAATTGTAGGGATCCATTAGAAGTCTACAAATACTAAACTTCATATAGGGGTTAGTATTTCACAAATCCATCAAAATTCTCCTATGAAATACCTTGTGAATGATTCCAAATGCAATACATGACAAGAGAAAACCAAAAGCATTATGAAAACAATAACAAGTTACCTATTCCATAGTGGATTGGTATCACATGTGCAAATGACCCTTTCCCAATCCTTGGTCAAAGCTCAAGATGATGTAAATGCAATGGAGATGATGAGCAAGATGAGTTCTCAAATCAAGAGAGTAACCTTGCATAAAAGTTGTGGATGGATGAATGAGGATTAAAGCCTTCTTTTATAGATTTTTCTTGATGAGAGATTGGCCAAGAGGGTGAATGTGGGACTAAAGATCCTCCAATGAGAAGAGGACACTTGTCAAGTGGTGATAGGCCAATGGATGAGCAAGATTTGGGAAGAGTGCCCATGAGAGGGAGAATTTGAATTCAAATTTTGCAATAAATTTAGAGAGGGGGACAAGAAAAAGAGCAATAAATGCTATGTTGGAGGGACAAATCAACTTGTCATGTTGAGTGAAAATGAGGGTTTTAATAAATCAATAAATTGATTTATTTGTGCAAGTGGAGATATCTAGAGAATGCAAGTGGGTAAGATTAGCATTTAATCAGGATTAGATTAAATTAATGATGATTAGGCTGATTTGACCTTTTAGGACTTAAATACTTGATTTATTTAATTCAGAAAAGGATGAAGTATGATTTGGGATTTTATTTAATTAAATGGATGTTTGATTTATTAAAAGGTTGATGATAATGTTAATTTGATTTTAAAATAAATGACCTTAGGATATTAATGAGATTACCTAATGAATGGATGAAGGTGAACCTGATTAACTGAATGAGTGGATGCACGTGAAGCCTGATTTTCTTGATGAATGCATAATGCTAATTTTGCATGTCTACGTTTTACCCCTCTTTGAAGCAATGCACTTGTTGCATTGGTTCAAAGAATAAACTTGCCACGATCAAAATCAAAAAATCTTATTTTTCGGATGCCCCAGTGGAAAGTACACTAGTACATTGGCCCCTAGAGAGATCGAGTGCAAAGATTTGATTTGAGGGTCAATCTCACGATAAAGAGGTTCAAAATGAATGGTTATGGACGATGATGCAAATGGGATGATTTTAAGATGCTTAGAATAACAAATTTATATATTATCTAAACTAAATAGTGTTATATGTTCGAGATGGATAGAGATTGATGATGTGATATGTTGTGATTGTATGCAATGGATGATTTATGAGATGCTTAGACTATGATCTATATTATTATGATTATGATGCATGTGAGATGATATCTTGAGTATTGATGGGTTATGGATGCAGATGAATGCATAATGGATGCATGATGGATGTATGATGGATGTATTGGTGATGATGATTAACTATTCACTGTGTGATGTTAGTGTGGAAAAGAAGATATTAGATGATGACAAGAGGATCAACAAGCCAACATTATGAGAAATGATGATGAGAAATGATGATGATAGATGGATGATTTTTATCAAAATTGGGATTTTAAAAGGGTCCGCCGCTTTATGTTTGATAACATGCCTAAATACGATCATCAAGGTATAAAGGACTTGGATAACATTACGCCGGTGAACAGTTGGTCGGCTTCGGCGTTTTGGATGGGCACGAGTAGCTGGTGCTCACGGACGAAACACGAGGTGCCAGATCGACCGTAAATGAAACGAGCAGCCGAAGAATCTTTGCCGCTGGCATGCGGCGGATTATTTTACAAACGTCCAACAAGCGCCATGAGACAAAAGGATAATGATTGTTGCTTCCATTCTATCTCTCTAAATCCTTTGTTGAGATATCTCGAGGTCCTTGGGGTGGCGTAATAAGATAACTCAAAAGAAAAAGATAAACACAAACAAGTTGATGTTCTTCCAATACGCTTTAATAAAGGAATGTGTTTTAGGATAAGAGCTGAAACTTATTGCCAAAGATAATGCCATTGCTTGGAAGGATACATCCTAGGACATGTTAATTAGATGGTGGCATGTCTTTTGTTTATCAAATGTTCTTTCCTAATAAATAATGCCTTGTAGGAAGGATTCATCCTAGGACATGTTATAGGATATTAGATTAATTATGTGATTTGTTTGGATGATGGACTATTGACACAATGACAGCCAACTTGTTTACATCTTGACTAAGACTTGAGACTTGGCGCTTTTTTGAGTTTTACTCTTTTAACCTACTAGACTTGCTTAACTATTTCACGAAAGATTTGAGGATGGCGGTCGATTTATTATGAATGGTGTTTATTGTGGAGTCTGCAAATGGAGATAAGAACTGTCATTTTTCAAATATTTGGATGTTTTAATGTTTTGAGGCTATTTTTGGTATTTTTTCAAGTTTTACAAATGTTTTGATTTTTGATTTTCCAATGTTTTTGGTATTTCTTGAGATTTTGACCAAGATACTAACCTAAAGACTTATCCTAGGGGCGTCGGGGGTTGATCAACAGATTAGCCTTGCCTATGTTATACACATAGAGACCACGTAGTTTGACTGAGGACTTGAATGATTTATAGATGATGATATACATGATGAAATGTCAGTTTATTATGACAGACTCCTATTGGACTAACCTAAATGTCTCGAGGGATAATCAAAGATCAACCTTGCCAACGTTCAAGCTCAGAGACGACGTAGTTCGACTAGACGACCCTGTGTTTGACTTTTTGAATGACTTTTTGACCTGTTTTTGGATTTTCTGATGTTTTGATGTTTTTGGATTTTCTGATCTTTTGATGTTTTTGGATTTTCTGATTTTGAGGACTTTAAGACCATACACGAATCTGATCCAATGAGAACATTCCCCAGCATGATGCAATAGACTACCCCAATAAAGGCAGGACAAATTGACCTTGAGGATGGGCCGATTAGTACTAGGATGAATCATGATACAAACACAAGACCGAGCTATGGTGCGGATGCGAGTGGATGTGTGATGGCTGGAGACATGAATGCGATGAATGATGGAAGCGAAATGGAGGAATGATGCCGAATAAGCTGTAAAGATCCTAGTGGATGGAAAGTGCTTATTTACATAGGGCACCTGTTTGCCAGGTTTTCACCAAGGTACTTGCCCAAAGTGCCACCAAAGTGGTTTTCACTAGAGGACGATTTTTTTCTCTTTACTATTTTTTTTATCCTTTTTTCTGATTTTTTTTTGCTTTTTTGATTTTTTGTTGTCACCAAGACACCTGTTTCCCAAGTTTTTGCCAAAGTAACCATTTTTTAGGACTTTTTCTATTTTTTTTGGATTTTTGGTTTTATACCCTGGAAGATTTTAGGCATAAAACTTTTTAAGATGGGAGCTATTTATTGGCTCCTGCAGAGCTTCCCCTTCAGGTGTCGATAGCTAATATGCCCCTGATTTATAGCTTGTTGTGAAAATGAAAGGCCCTAACCAATTGGGTTTGAACTTCCCTTTGTTGTTGGGATTCGGGACATTCTTCTGATTTTCTTTTAAGACCAATTATCCGACTTGGAAAGTCCTGCTTCTAATTTTTTTGTTATAACTTCGTTTGAGTCTATTCTGATAGACTTGCAAGTGATTTAAAGCATCTGTTCTTCTCTCATCTAGTAAATCCATCTCGTTTAGTCTTGAAACCCGATATTCTTCATTAGTGATGAGATTTTGCAGTGATATTCTGAGGGATGGGAGCTTGATCTCAATGGGGAGTACGACTTCTGATCTGTACACCAAGGAGAAGGGGGTGGCGCTAATGGGTGTGCGGATGCTTGTTCGATAAGCCCAGAGGGCAGGATTAAGTTGCAGATGCCAGTCACGACCTACGTCATTGACTATTTTCTTGAGGATTTTGAGGATGGTTTTGTTCATGGCTTCTGCTTGGCCATTTCCTTGGGGATAGTACAGGGTGGGGAAGCAATGCTGGATTTTGAATTTCTTGCACAAGTCACGAACTTCCTTGTTCTTGAATGGTATCCCATTATCTGAGATAATGGCTTGTGGGACACCGTAACGACAAATGAGATATTTCAAGATGAATTTTGAGATCTGCTTCCCAGTGATATACATCATGAGTGTGGCCTCCACCCACTTTGTGAAGCACTCAGTTGCAGTTATGATGAATTTATTACCATTAGATGAGGTGGGTGTGATTTTCCCAATGATATCGAGTCCCCACTACCAAAAGGGCCATGGTGTGATAATCGGGTGAAGCTCTTGAGCTGTAGCATGGATGAGGTCCCCATGCTGCTGACATTGTAAACACCTTTTAGTGTGATCATGTGCTTCTTGCTCCATTGTGGGCCAATAGTACCCCAGCCTCAGCAGTTTCTTGGCTATGGTTATTCCACTCGAGTGTGAGCCATAGATACCGTCATGAACCTCAGTTAGAATGGTTAATGCCTCCTCAACATTGAAACAGTGTAGCAAGGTACCTCCTATGCTTCTATGGTATAAGGTATCACCTAGGATGACAAATCTGGATGCCTTTTTTATAAAGGTTCATTTTAGGCTTGATGGTAGGTTAGTGGGTATGACTCATATGTGAAGATATGTATAGATGTTGTGATACCAAGGATCGCCATGACCAATGATTTGACACACATATTCTGATTCTGGTACCTTGAACGTGGGAACGAAAAGCTGCTCGATCAAAAATTCATATTTCGGCACGTTGTGAGGGATGTCTACTAGAGACCCAATTGTAGCCATGGCATGAGCGGCTTTGTTGTTTGTTCTTGGAATTTGCTCAAATGTTATGTCGATGAAGGATTCCTTTAGAGTCTCCACCAATTTCTTGTATGGGGTTAGCTTGTAATCCTTTGTCTAATATTCATTACTAACCTAATTTATGATCAACTGAGAGTCTCCATATACCTTGAGAGCTATGATATTCCATTGCACTGCTATCTTGAGACCTATAGTCAAAGCCTCATATTCTACGATGTTGTTGGTGCAAGGAAATTCCAATTTGTATGACTTCGGTATGCAATCCCCTTGTGGAGTGATGAAGAGGACACCAACTCCTAATCCATGTTGCATGTATGAACCATCAAAGTATAGTTTCCAGTGGTCCGCTACGTTGAGGTTAAAGATGGATTCGTCTGGAAATTCAAATACAAGAGGATTCTCCACATAAATAGGTGCCTCTGCCAGTTGATCTGCAATAACTTGACCTTTAATGGCTTTTTTCTCAACATACTTGATTTGATACTTTGACAATATCATTACCCACTTTTCCATTCTGCCTGTAAGCATTGCCTTTGATAGCAGATACTTGAGGGGATCAATTTTCGCAATGAGCTTTATCTTGTGTGCCAACATGTAATGTCTGAATTTTTGGGATGCAAACACTATGGCAAGGAAAGCTTTCTCGATGAATGAGTAATTTAGCTCATGACCGACCATTGTTCTGCTGATATAGTAGATAACCCTCTTCATTCGGTTTTCATCATGCTGAGCTAGGAGAGCTCCAAGGGCTTCTGCTATTGCTGACATGTATAAGATCAATGGCTTATTTGGGATAGGTGGCATTAACATTGGAGGTGTCAGTAGATATTCCTGTTGGATTCCAGTTGTGTTTATGGTTTGTCCTTGATGACAAAATCTCTTTCAGTTGGTTCTCCTTTATGATCAGTCTCAGATATAGTGTGTTGTGTACTAAAGACTCAAGTTCAATGCAAGAAGACAGGTATCTTGTCACATTTATCAGAGGTGGTAATGCGCTTTTGGGCTTCATTCTTAAATATTGAACTTTCAATGGTTTGGGCATCACTGCATTTTAAAAATTAACTTTGTTCAAAGTCATCATCTACCATCATTCTCCTTGAACATATCGGCATGACATTCTCCTTGTTATGGCGACAAAAAAGGATCATATCAGCAAGACTCTTCTTTTTGTTATAGCAACAGCAGAAAGGTCTTTCAGCATAAGCTTTTTTCATCGGTATGTGGTCACTATGAAATTACCTTGTCTCACCGATCAGAGGTTGAATGGAAGTCTATCGGCAAGAGCTTGGCTGTATCAAAATAGGTCTCGGTGAAGTGGTTCTGTCTTACCAAACATCATCTAGGGTTTTGCTTCAGCCAAACATAATGATTTCAGTATATAGTCTCTCTGAAGTTTGCTTGTCTCACCGACTGATGCACTGAATGTCTTATCAGCATAAGGTTACTGCTTCAGTGAAATGTTATATCAAATGTGCATTGTCTTGCCAACCGTTGATGAAGAAATACATTTCGGTAAGACTCATATGTTTCAATATAATGTCATAGCGAACCCGTCAAGTCTTGGCGACTAAGTCTTGAGGGGCTTTCGGCGAGAGTTTGGTAGTGTCTCAGTGACACTGGATGAAAGGATGACTTTCGGTACGACTCATGCATTCTGCAAGAGGTCTCCTCGATATTGTTATGTCTCACCAATGGAATACAAATGGTCTCTGTCGGTATGAGAAGTGAATTCTCTTGGTGATCTAGGGTGAGCTCGGGATGTTTTGGCAAAACAAGGGGTAGTCTATATACCGTCTCCCCGACTATGTATTGTCACGGCGACTTGAAAATGACAAAGGCCTTCGGTACAGGTTATGAATTGTCATGGCGACAATGTGTATTCAATATCTTTCGGTATATCAAAGTTGATCTATATGATGTCTCTCTGATATCAAAAGCTATAGTGATAGAATAATGGTTTCATTTCGGTGAAAGAGCCTTTTTCTCTCATCGACCAGAAGGATGTTGTGAGCTCTCGGCGTGACATTGTGTATTCGGTATGACTTCTCCTAACTCTGGTGGATCTTGGCAAAAGTGACAACCATAAGGTTTTTTGGCAACGTTAAAATTTCCTACGACATAACGTGTCATCGATTGAATTGAAAGGTTGTTAGGGCAAACATTTTGAGCTCATTCTTTTTTTCTAGGTATCGAACCCTAGCCTAGTCGCCATCATGAGAAAGCTTCATAAACTGTTCGCTTTTGTTGTTGCTGACTGTAACGGTTCCTATAGAGGTTTATGGAAGGTTTATTTGGTGCATTTCTATCTGGAAGCTTGATAGTGGATAATGGAGTCATGGGAGTTGCAGATCTATTTGGTACTTTCAATTATGTGTTTCATGCTGCTTATACTAGTTTATGATCACTACTTTCTTTAACTGCTCTCTGCATCTCTGTTACTAATATGAAAAATGATGCCCTGACTGAATATTGTCTTTCATACATTAGATGTTATGATTTTTTGTGGTGGGAAGTTGTGCATTTTTATGCAGAGAAATGATCTCATAACTTTTAGATTTGTTGAGAACGGCTCTTAGCTGGGTTGGTTGTTCTACCGTTACTTCTAAAGATAGTTACCTATCTTTCATGCAAATCAAGATGTATTTATAGAAGCAGAAAACTTAGTTTTTTGTTCGACTGTTGATGTAATTCTGAGATTATCATTCCTTGGCTATATAAAAATATATGGATAAAACTCTACAATAAAATCTGTATAATAAGATGCAGAGATTGTGAGTTTCTTCTCTATGAGGTATTTTAGGGATTCAATTTTTGAATCTTTAAGGTATTATGTAGATGAGAAAACAGAGAGATATGTGCCCAACTAAAAATAGAGAAACCCTCTGAATCATTATTACTGTTCAAAACATAATTTGAGGGGTTGGTACTCCTTGAGATAGATATCTCTAAATGAGGGATTAGTGCTCCTTGAATGGGTGCTCAAAAATCACCTATAAGGCATTGTGAACAGTTGGTTATCAAATTAAGCCAAGAAGGCATTTAGGGAGTGGTTTTTATACCCCAAGAGGGTTTTCCACTCAAAAAAATATTGTGCCTCTTTGTTCTTCTATGTTCTTTCTATTTTACTATGTTGTTGTTTCTGTTCACTGTTGAGTTATTACTTTTCTCAATTCTGTTTATGAATGATTACATTCAACTCATGAATGCATTAATCAGAGTAGTATTGAGAACAAATCTGTGATATGTTTTGAAGTTTTTGAAAATTTGGTCAAATTCGTTAAGACACTGATTCACCCCCCTCTTAGTGTCATTTTAACTCCAACAATTAGTATCAGAGCATAGGGTCATCTGATTGGTTTAATTACCTTGGATTGATCTTGGTCTTGGAGTTTGTTTTTAATGGCACGTTCTCAAGAAGGTGCCTCTGTAACCAGAGCTCTGTTATTTGATGGAGGATTATGTTTTGGAGGGAATAGTCTAGAGCTTTTTCTTGTTTCTTTTGATGTTGATGTTTGGAGCATTGTTTTAGGAATTACAATGCTCACCAACCCACTATTCTACTTGATGCTGCTGAGAAAAAGAAGTATGAAACAAATTCCAGAGCTAAGCATTCCATCTTGTGTGGATTAACTAAAGATGTGTTCATTAAAGTCATGCATTGCAAATCTGCTCATGGAATCTAGGAAAAACTTGAAACTATATATCAAGGGAATGAGAAAGTCACACTGTCAAAAATCATTACTCTCAAACATCAGTTTGAGGAGTTGAAAATGAAGAATGATGAGAAAGTGGCTAAATATTTCCTAAGAGTTGATGAAGTTGTCAATGGAATGAAAGGTCTAGGTCAAGAGGTTAATGAATTTGATGTGGTCACAAAAGTTGTTAGGTCCTTACCATCTAAATTTGAATCTAAGGTTTCAGCCCTAGAAGAAAAGAAACACTTTGATTAGCTTACCTTAGACAGCCTGCAAGGAATACTTACTGCCTATGAAATGAGAACTAGCAAAAATAATTCAACAGGAAAAGAAACTACCTTTAACTCTGAAAAGAAAGAAAAAGTCGATGTCAGTGAATCAGAGTTGTCTGATTCTAAAGAATCTCATTTTGTTAGAAGATTTAAAAAGGGATCAAGAAAATATAAGGGAAAACTTCCCTTTAAATGTTTTAACTGTGGCAAAATAGGTCACTTTGCTGCAAAGTGTCTCTATGATGATCAAATCTATGACAATGAGACAACTGAAATACAGCCTAAGAAGAAGGCTTTCAAACCTAAATGAAACTTCAATTTTAAAAAGAAAGAAAAGTCTATTTAGTAAGGATGAATCTGATATTGAGTCTGAAGACTCATCAGTTGATGAAGTTGAAACTTTGTTCATGGCTGAATTTACTCAGCAAAATGATTCTAACACCATTGACACTGAAGAAGGTGAAGTAGATCTTGAAAGTGAGCTGAAATGTGCTCTTCAAGAGGTCAGAAAACTCAAAAAACAAGTTCTGACTCAAGAACATAAACCAGATCAAGAATTGATCTCTCTGAAAACTCAGCTTGAAGAAGCTAAAAGAGCTGAAGTCTGTCTTAGAGAGACTATAAGCTGCAAAGATCATGAAATTCAAAAACTGGAACAAGAAGTAGTCCTTCTTAGGAAGGAAATTGAAAAATATGAAAACACTCTAAAACTGAATGAGATGCTCAGCAAACAAAAGGTGTATAAAGATAAATCTAGTGTTGGTTTTAAAAAAGGTAAATACTCAATTGACAAAGCAAAACAAAAACCCTCTTCTGAAGTCAAAAATTCAGGTTCAAATCACTCAGAATCTAGTAAGGATCATGTTAAGTTTTTTAAAGGTAATAGACCTTCATACAATGTCAATTCTTTTTTCTATGGTTATTGCTTTTTCTGCAACAAATTTGGTCATAAGGTGAGCACTTGTAGGCTAATGAATTCTAGAATACCCAGGTTTGGTCTTAGACAACACCATGGTTTTGTTAGACAAATCAGATGTTTTAAATGCAATACTTTAGGACTTCTGTCAAATAGTGCATAACTGATCTGCAATCTAAACAGCAGAAAATTAAAAAGGTTTGGAAACCTAAGACTATCAACAACATTGAACAAACTATGTTGGTTCAAACTGCTTTTTATTCAAAGAAAAAGGACTTATGGGTCCTGGACAGTGGATGTTCTAACCATATGACTGGCGATAAGGACAAGTTTATAAAACTTGAAGATTATGTAGGTGGATATGTTAAGTTTGGTGATAACTCTGGTATTCAAATTAAAGGTAGAGGTTCACTTCTTCTGAATGAAGACACTCCTATCTATAATGTGTACTATGTGGAAGGTCTCAAGCACAATCTTCTAAGTGTTAGTCAAATCTGTGATAGTGGTTATCATGTTCTTTTTAATTCATAGGGATGTGAGATTAAGAACAAGCTTGGAAAGGCTGTTGCAGCTGGAAGGAGGGAAAAAGGAAATGTGTACAATCTCCTTGACTCATCTTGCAATGACAATATTCAAGGTATGTGTCTAATGGGCCAAATTGAAGAGAGCTGGTTATGGCATAAAAGATTAGGACACATAAACTTTGAAAATCTGGTTAGAATCAGTAAGAATCAGAATGTTAGAGGTTTACCAATTCTTAACAAGCCTGAAAATTCTATGTGCAAAGAATGCTTAAGTGGTAAACAAACTAAAATTAGCTTCAAGACAAAAGAAAATTCTTCTTCAAAACCTTTACAGCTTGTGCATACTGATTTATGTGGACCAACTAGAACAAGGTCTATCAATGGTGAAAAATACTTTATGCTTTTTGTAGATGATTATACTAGAATGGCTTGGGTCACATTTCTTAAGCACAAATCAGAAGCCTTTGAAAGGTTCAAAATCTTTCGTAAAATGGTTGAAAAGGAATCTGATCTGAAACTCAAATGCCTTCGATCAGACAAAGGAGGTGAATTCATCTCTTAAGATTTTATTGATTACTATGAACAACACGGTATTAAAAGGCAGTATGTTGCAACTAAAACACCTCAACAAAATGGGGTAGTTGAACGTAAAAACATAACTGTAAAAGAAATGGCTAGAACCATGCTAGATGAAGCTAAGTTGTATGATATGTATTGGAAAGAAGTTGTTCATATAGCTGTATATATTTTGAATAGAGTGCAGCTTAGGGTGAAATCTAAACACACTCCTTATGAACTGTGGTTTGGAAAAACTGCTTCTATCAAATACTTTAAAATTTTTGGTAGTAAGTGTTTTATCAAAAAGGATGATGATAATCTTGGAAGTTTTCAATCCAAAAGTGATGAGGGTATCTTTTTGGGATACTCAACTCACAGCAAAGCTTATAAATGTCTCAACAAAAGGCTTAATAAGATTGTTGAAGTTGTTAATGTAAATTTTGATGAAAGACCACATTTGAATGCTGAATCTTTGCAAAATAATGAGGAAGAAGAACTTGAATTTGAAATAATTTCTGAAGGAGCTGGAACAACAAAGTCTATTGTTGAATCAGCAAGCCCTAAAAATGAAAATGCAAGTCTTGAAAAGGTTGCATCAAATGCTCCTTCAAAAACTCTAGCTATATACCACCCCAAAGATCAGATTATTGGGGATAAAAATGCAGGAGTTCAAACTAGAAGAAAGGCTACAGAATTTGATGAAAAGGCACAAATTTCTTTCTGTCTAGTTACTTAGTTTGAGCCTAAATTTTTTAATGAAGCTCTCACAGACTCATGTTGGCTTAATGCTATGCAGGAAGAAATTGATCAGATTGAGAAAAATCAGACTTGGGAGTTAGTCCTAAGACCAGATGACAAGAATGTCATTGGAGGCAATGGATATACAGAAACAAGGTTAATGAAAAATGGTAATGTTATTCGCAACAAAGCAAGATTTTTTTGCAAAGGCTATGCTCAACAAGAAGGTATTGATTTTGTTGAAACCTTTCACTTGTTGCTAGACTAGAATCTATCAGAATATTCTTGGCTTATTATGTTTACAAAAACTTTACTATTTATCAAGTGGATGTCAAAACTACCTTTTTGAATGGCTATTTAGATGAAGAGGTCTATGTTGAAATGTTCTAACGGATTTATATGCAAAGATAATCCTAACCATGTTTACATGTTGAAAAAGGCTCTCTATGGCTTAAAACAAGCACCTAGAGCTTGGTACTCTAGGCTAGACAATCACTTAATTTCTAATGGCTTTGTTAGAGGAGGTGTAGACAATGATCTTTATGTTAAAACTGAAGGTTCTGATATTTTGGTTGTTGAAATTTACGTTGATGATACTATCTTTGGCTGCAATAATGTTGTTTTGAGTAAAAAATTCTCTCAGATTATAGAATCTGAGTTTGAAATGTCAATATTAGGAGAGTTAAATTTCTTTCTGGGTCTTCAAATCTCTAATGAGAATGGATTATTTCTTCTCAATCCAAATATGCTAGAGAGATGCTTAAGAAATTTTAGATGGATGAATGCCATCCAGTTAGCACCCCAATGGTTATTGGTTGCAAACTTACTAAGGTTGATGATTCTCGTGATACAAATCAAACAGAATATAGATCAATGATCGGCAGTCTCTTATATTTAACTGCCTCTAGACCTAACATTATGCAGGAAGTTTGCATTGTTGCACATTTTCAAGCATCACCTAAAGACTCTCATGTTACTGCTATTAAACAGATCTTTAGATACATTTAAGGCACTCTTGATTATGGTCTTTGGTATCCTAGGAGCAATGATTTCTCTTTCATTGCTTATATTGATGCTAACTGGGCTGGTTGTTTGGATGATAGGAAAAGCACCAGTGGTGTTGCATTCTTTCTTGGTGATCGTTTAGTGGCATGGCACAGCAAGAAACAAGTATATGTTTCTCTCTCTACTACTGAAGCAGAATACATTGCTGCCACTTCATGTTGTACTCAAGTTCTATGGATGAGTCAGACTCTTTCAGATATGGGTATTGATGTTTCTAAACCTATTTCCATTCTTTGTGATAACACTAGTGCAATAAATATTTCAAAAAATCTTGTTATGCACTCTCGCACGAAACATATTGCTATTAAGTTTCATTTTCTTCAAGAAAAGGTTTTGGCTAATGAAGTCTGCTTACAGTTTGTTGGATCTCAAGATTAGGTGGCTGACATTTTCACTAAGCCCTTAGCAAAAGAGCTATTTGAAAGGCTGAGACTTCAATTGGGAGTTATCTCTCAATCATTACTTCACTGAATCTCCAAGCTACTGCTTAGGGGGAGCAAGTTAAATATTTTCATTCACTTACTGCTCTCCTATAATCTTGGTTGTTGCTCTTCTATTTTTTTTTCTGCAGCTGTTTCTCATGATATTTTGGTTGGCTTCTCAGTTGTCTTTCATGGAAATTGCACGATCTTCTCTTCTACTCTTTCTCATTGAGGTAAAAAGGGGGAGAGTCATTTGTGTTTTTCCATCAAGGACAAAGGGGGAGTTTGTTGGATTCCAGTTGTGTTTATGGTTTGTCCTTGATGACAAAATCTCTTTCAGTTGGTTCTCCTTGATGATCAGTCTCAGATATAGTGTGTTGTGTACTGATGCCCCGAATTCAATGTGAAGACAGGTATCTTGTCACATTTATCAGAGGTGGTAATGCGCTTTTGGGCTTCATTCTTAAATATTGAACTTTCAATGGTTCGAGCATCACTGCATTTAAAAAATTGACTTTGGTCAAAGTCATCATCTGCCATCATTCTCCTTGAACATATCGACATGACATTCTCCTTGTTATGGCGATAGAAAAGGATCATATCGGCAAGACTCCTCTTTTTGTTATGGTGACAGCAGAAAGGTCTTTCGACATAAGCTTTTTCTGTCGGTATGTGGTCATTGCGAAATTACCTTGTCTCACTGATCGGAGGTTGAATGGAAGTCTATCGACAAGAGCTTGGCTGTATCAGAATAGGTCTCGGCGAAGTGGTTCTGTCTTACTGAACATCATCTAGGGTTTCACTTCGGCCAAACATAATGATTTCGGTATATAGTCTCTCTGAAGTTTGCTTGTCTCACCGACCGATGCACTGAATGTCTTATCGGCATAAGGTTACTGCTTCGAACGGCGAAATGTTATATCAAATGTGCATTGTCTTGTCGACCGCTGATGAAGAAATACATTTTGGTAAGACTCATATGTTTCGATATAATGTCATAGTGAACCCGTCAAATCTTGGCAACTAAGTCTTGAGGGGCTTTCAGCGAGAGTTTGGTAGTGTCTCAGCGACACCAGATGAAAGGATGACTTTTGGTATGACTCATGCATTCTGCGAGAGGTCTCCTTGACATTGTTATGTCTCGCCGATGGAATACAAATGGTCTCTGTCGGTATGAGAAGTGAATTCTCTTGGTGATCTAGGGTGAGCTCGGGATGTTTCGGCAAAACAAGGGGTAGTCTATATAACGTCTCCCCAACTATGTATTGTCACAGCGACTTGAAAATGACAAAGGCCTTTGGCACAGGTTATGAATTGTCACGACGACAATGTGTATCAAATATCTTTCGGTATATCAAAGTTGATCTATATGATGTCTCTCCGATATCAAAAGCTATAGCGATAGAATAATGGTTTCATTTCAGTGAAAGATCCTTTTTGTCTCATCGACCAGAAGGATGTTGTGAGCTCTCAGCGTGACATTGTGTATTTGGTATGACTTCTCCCGACTCTGGTGGATCTTGGCAAAAGCAACAACTATAAGGTTGTCTGGCAACGTTAAAATTACCTACAGCATAACGTGTCATCGATTGAATTGAAAGGTTGTTAAGGAAAACATTTTGAGCTCATTCTTTTTGTCTCGGTATCGAACCCTAGCCTGGCCGCCATCATGAGAAAGCTTCATAAACTGTTCGCTTCTGTTGTTGCTGACTGTAACGGTTCCTATAGAGGTTTATGGAAGGTTTATTTGGTCCATTTCTATCTGGAAGCTCGACAGTTGATAATGGAGTCATGGGAGTTGCAGATCTATTTGGTACTTTCAATTATGCGTTTCATGCTGCTTATACTGGTTTATGATCACTATTTTCTTTAACTGCTCTCTGCATCTCTGTTACTAATATAACAAATGATGCCCTGACTGAGTATTTTCTTTCATACATTAGATGTTATGATTTTCTGTGGTGGGAAATTGTGTGTTTTTATGCAGAGAAATGATCTCATAAGTTTCAGATTTGTTGAGAACGGCTCTTAGCTGGGTTGGTTGTTCTGCTGTTACTTCTGAAGACAGTTACCTATCTTTCATGCAAATCAAGATGTATTTATAGAAGCAGAAAACTTAGTTTTCTGTTCGACTGTTGATGTAATTATGAGATTATCATTCCTTGGCTGTATAAAAATATATGGATAAAACTCTACAATAAAATTTGTATAATAAGATGCAGAGATTGTGAGTTTCTTCTCTATGAGGTATTTTAGGTATTCAATTATTCAATCTTTAAGGTATTCTGTAGATGAGAAAATAGAGAGATATGTGCTCAACTGAAAATAGAGAAACCCTCTAAATCATTATTATTGTTCAAAACATAATTTGAGGGGTTGGTACTCCTTGAGACAGATATCTCTAAATGAGGGGCTGGTGCTCCTTGAGTGGGTGCTCAAAAATCAGCCTATAAGGCATTGTGAACAGTTGATTATCAGATTAAGCTAGGAAGGCATTTAGGGAGTGGTTTTTATACCCCAAGAGGGTTTTCCACTCGGAAAATTATTGTGCCTCTTTGTTCTTTTGTGTTCTTTTTGTTTTACTATGTTGTTGTTCTTTCTGTTCACTATTGAGTTATTACTTTTCTCAATTTTGTTTATGAATGATTACATTCAACTCATGAATGCATTAATCAGAGTAATATTGAGAAAAAATCTATGATATGTTTTGAAGTTTTTGAAAAATTTGTCAAATCTGTTAAGACACCGACTCCCTCTCGCTAGTCATTTTAACTCCAACAATTCCTTGATCTTGTTGAATTCCTCTTCACATTTTAGATCCCATTTATATGCTACCCCTTTGTGGAGTAGGTGAGAATATGGGTTTTGCTTGTCTACCAGTTGTGCTATGAACCGTTGAATGGATTGTAGTCAGCCTTGGAGGCCTCTCAGTTGTTTTAATGTCTTTGGTGCTTCCATCTCAAGGATTGCCTTTACTTTTTCCAAATCCACCTCAATACCCCTCATGGAGACTATGTATCCTAGCAATTTACCGGATTGTACGCCAAAGACGCACTTCTTGGGATTTAGTCTGACTTTGTATTCCTCCAGTCTATCAAAGATAGCACTTAGGGTTGCTATATGATTTTG
>VDFB02137105.1:0-15231 GCA_007258455.2 Sequoia sempervirens | reverse complement strand
ATGGTATCGCATGCACTTTGATCCGAGCAACTTTCCGAATTTACTATTTTTAGTAAATTCTATTTTTAGCAGTGGTCCAGTCAGCGCCAGCTCAGTCAACCTTCCTCTTCTGGCAATTCATTGGGTAATTCTGATTTTTGGCTTAAGGGGTTCATTTTGGAGAAATAAGTTATTTTAAGTCAATAATGTTTTATTTTATAAAATAACCCCTTGTCCTAGTAATATGACTTAAAAGTTGTTTTAAAGAAGGGGACTTGGAGGGTGGTCATCACATGATGAATTATTTTGATCTTTCTAAAGTCTAAATGCTCAAGTGAAGTTGGACGCCTATTTTATGAAGAGTTGATTTTAAATAAAGTCAAATTTAGCCTTGGAAAAGGGGTCGCCCAAACTTGCAGGGAAAAGAAGTCAAATTCAAATATGGAATTAGGGCGCATCTTCTAGAAGTTTCTGGAGAGCCTTCTCAAGTCTATATAAGGAGGCAGTTGCTCTTCATTTCTCATCTTTTGTCTATGCTAATGTTATGTTGCCGGAATGGTATTTGGATTGCTTCGAGGAATGAATGCCTCCTAGCCTTGGCTCGACTTCTTGCTTGAAAGATAGCAACTAGTGGAGAGTTAGTTTGTAGTTGAGTGAGTTTTTGTAGTGAGAGATTGCATTGTAGAAGTTTTTATGCATTTGTAGTCCAGTTTGAGCATGTTAGTGAATTTTGGAGTTGCTGACTTCAAGTAGCTGAAAGTTGTTTTTGCTCATATTTCAAAAAATACAAAAATAATCATTCTGGGTATTGTTGCTATCTCTTTCTCTATGTAGGGCGACCATTTGTGCAAAGTTTGGTGAATTTTAATGAAGAATCTGATTTTATCTTGTTGGTAGAACATTTTTGGAGGCCGTACTATTCTGTCTTGCCTGGCAAGTGTTTAGAAAAAAAAATACTTCAATTTGTCAGCTGTTTCTTTGTCTAGTCTTCATTGTCATCATCCTAGCTTTCATTTGCATCAAGTCTCATGTCATTCTGGCAAGTATTGAGTGAGTTGTGAGCATTTTAGTGGATTCTAGGGTTGTTGGTTATGCATATTAAGTTGTTGTTCTGTCATATCAGCTTGCGTAAAGTCTATCATTTGAGTTGGGTTTGGGTTGAAAGTCTTTGTGATCATTGAGGAGACATTATACTATATTGCAGCATGGTTAGACTTTCTTATTCTATGTATTTGGCAGGAAAATCTCTAATTATTGTAAGTTGAACAGTAGTACTGTCAGCAATCTTACTTCTTATCTATTATTTCATTGTAATACCTGCTGGATAAGTGGAAGAGGCTGGCTTGCCGCCTATCTTATTTTGAATTAGCATTGTAATTACTTAGCATCTCCGTCATATGGTAGCTCCAATTCCATTTTGGGTTGGGAGGCACATTCTTGATGTCGAGTTACTTCAGCATAGTAGTTGGTAGGGATCCTCTGACCATATGTTCGTCCACCTTGGGCACATTCTTGGTTAGAGTTACTCTTTCAGCATTGCATTGAGATCCTCTGACCATATGCTCGCCGTCATCTGGCGCATCCTTGGTTAGAGTTGAATTCTGCATCGCTTTGGTTTTAAGTGCTAACCCTAACGGGTGCATGTTGTTGTAATTGCATTCAAAAAATGGAAAAAAATTGGTTTGGAATATTTCATTATAAAGCCGAGGCTCATTCTTCCAGCCACGTGTGAAGACATAAAATTGCATATAGCCTTCAGCCATTTATTTTATTGAGATAATTAAGTGAAGAGGCACTTCACTTGGCAACATTATAATTTCTCTTGGGCCGACCTTCCTTGTAATTTGCATTTATTATTTGTAATTATATTTCTCTATTGTGGCCGACCTTGTACATGAAGAGGTGTGACCTCTCTCTCATTGTGTATTTATACAAGGTCATTTCCCTTCATTCTATCATCAAGCAAGTTCGAATTATTTCCTTCATTCAAGTGTGAATTCCTTCTAGAGCAGATTGTGAATTTTCTCTAAGTGCAAATTTGAAGATCAAGGAAGAGCAGATTATTATTTATCATTGCATCTAGAGTTGATGCTGAATATAGGCCTTGAGTGTGGCCTCATTGTAAAGAGATTTGTTGCCATCTTTTATATATATAAGACAGATCTTTGTTGCTGGGTTTTTCTCCCTCAAGAGGAGGGTTTTCCCAGCGTATTTTCTGTGTTTATGTGTCTGATTTTGAGTTAAATTCTGCTTACATAATCTGATTATAAAAACTAACATATCTTTCAGGTACAGAGAGTAATGAAAGCAAAATGGACTGTTGTATTATGCTGATCAGAAGTTAGAGGTATGGTGTATGTAATTGCAACAAAAAGGGATATAATCTTTTGTCAAGATTGTCAGAGAGTAAACAAGCATTTCTTTCCTTCAATTCAAGAGTGCGCAGAGTTTGTAACCAAGGTTGATAATGTAATGATTGCATATAAGTTGACAGGGATAAAAGGGGCTTTGGTAATGTATATTAAAACCCTAGTTGAGCAAAGCTATGAAGTGAAACAGAGAAACCCTCTGTAAACTGTTATATTTTTGAAGATTGTCAATAAGATGTGTAATCTTGCCAGTGAGGCTTATTGTGTTGTCAGTGAGACACACAAAATTGTATTCAGCAAAGTTTTGGCTAGTGAAGCCTAATAAAGCCTTGATTAAAGAGTGGTTTTTTCACCCTATTTAGGGTTTTTCCACTCATAAAATTTGGTGTCTTATCTCTCTTTGATATTGTGTGTTTTTGGATTTCTAATTTGCACATCATATTGCAATTTGCACATCTCTGGTTTTTCATGAAATATAGAATCCAAGATTTTGTGTGTGAACAAGGAGTTTAAGAATTTGGGATTGGTTTTATCTGACCACTGATTCACCCTCTCGCTCCCTAGCCACCCCCTCTCAGTGGTCCTGTACTCCAACAGTGAGTTTGGGTCTGAAGCTGATGAATTAGAACAGCAGTAAGCAATAGAAGAGTATATAGTTAAGCATGAGCCTGAATAGCTTGTGGAGGACTTCTTGGGGGTCACTATCTCATTCATCAAGATATCATAAAGATGCTAGCCTCACCTTTTATCACAGTTGAGGAAGGAGCAGAAGTTTTATGTCCCTACTATCAGCTACAATTGGACCTAGCTTGTAACATTTAATTGCTATGGTGAAGGTTTAATTTGTGGAAAATAGAATAGAACTCCTTTCTCTCAAATCCAAGAGAATTGCTCTTCTATAATGGTTTGGGATCCTGCTCTGCTAGAGGAATCTAACTACAGAAGATCTACTTGGGAAAGACAAAAGTTACTAGGACTTCCAGCATTGCATTGATTGTGGGCAAGCAGTTCTGAGAAGGAAGGATTTGTGGTCCCTTTTAATCCAGAGCACCGTGTGAGTGTTCTGGAATAAATACTGTGTGTTCTGTCAATAGTTAGGTAGAAAGTGAATGTTTTGTCTGCAGTTATATAGTGATTGGTCTGTCAACATAGGAGTAGCATAGTTGAAACTATAGTTATTTCAATTGTTTGGGACTGGAAAAAGGAGAGTATGTGGCCACTTAGTTAGGACTGTAATGGACTGGAATTAAGGTGAACGGTTGGCCAATTAACTGTTTGGAACTGCCTTAGTTCGAGAGATTCATTTGTCAGTTTGGTTTGAGCAGCTAGATTTGTCAATTAACTTGCCCAATTACTGCCGACATTTGAGGGATGTTATGCCTTTGATTGAGGTGTACCAGGAAAAGAGAGCTTGAGTTATATAATGCATTAGGCAGAGGAGAAGAGATACACTTGAAATTTGATCAAACAAAAAAAAATATATTTTCTGGGTTGATCATTGTGTTTCAAGTTCAACAGCTGTGGCTTGGAGACAAAACCTTTCAGGTGCAGAGACCAGGCTTCTTGAGGACAGAAGCCCTTAAGTAGCAGATTAGCATTTAGACTGACATCTGGAATACCAGTAGTGTCTATTCCTGCACGTGGCCATATTTAGTAAGCTGTATTAGTTTGATGAATATCTATATGCTTGTGTACTGTTTTGAAGAAATATAAAAAAAAAATTAAAAATATTATTTGCTGTAGTATTTCTGAGCTTCTTATTTGTTTCAAGATGAGGTCTTTACAGATTTGTGCATTGAAGAATTCGCGCATAAATGGCATGTCATCTCTTGGACAGACCTATTTGTTACTTCTTTCAATAAAGTTAGGCCAGAGATTCGCTTTTTCACGCTTATATTAAGCTTAGATATCTAATAAACAAAATATACGAGTAAATGGTCAGTCAATAGATAAAAGAAACCATGGTAATCTTTTATTTTCTCTAAGTGTACAAGAAGACAGTTCTTATAGGATTTTAAATTTGAGTAAGAAGCAAAAAATAGCTAATGCTTTCCATTTTAAGAAATTTTCAGTCTATATGTTTATTGTACCTTCTCAAAAGCAATCTACAATTTTATTGAAAAACAGAGTACCAAGTGATCCTAACTTGCCCTGAATCCTATATGGTTTTGCGTTCGTCCGCGAAAATTTTGAAGCAGCTCCTTTACTCTAACTATATGTATTACAAGGGCAGTTCGTGCAGATTTTTGCAATACCGCCGAAGTCTTACCCTTGTGAGAATTAGTGGAGAAATCCCAGTTTCTGCAAAGAGCAATGCAAGGAACTCAGTCATGGGTGTCTTTCCATTCCCTCCCCATGTCAAATTCCCAACGCTTATCACAGGCACAGCCAACCTGCCAAGTTTATATAGTACAACTTACATATGTAGATTTAAAATAGTGGAGGGAAAAGAGGTACAGAACAAGAAGAGCAGATAGTCAATGAATGAATATACCTTGTGGGCTTGAATATGCCCCATTTGTATAGCTTCTCCCGGAACTGAACAGCAAATGCATAGAGGTGAGATGCTGTAGTTAGAAAAGGGCATAAACAACGGTGGACTGGGGATAACGCAGTAACATGCTCATCTGCAGTGTAAGCAATACGAACAACAATCCTTTTTAAGCCTTCCATTGCATCCTCTATCTCGAAGTAAATATAGTTGATGATACAGAAGGAACGCCTGTTTCCTACCGCTTTAATCTCGTTGATATCCAAAGAAATTTAGAGCAGACCCCCACAACAAAAAACAATTTATTGACGCGAAGAATAGTGAGTAAAGTCATTAACGCCAACATTCTTGCTTCTTTTGTATTACAGAGCTAATTGAATTTATGAATCATGTTGCGTTTTTTTATTGCAGAGCTAGTTGAATTTATGAATAATGATGATAGCATTGAAATGTAGACCTTAACCTAAGTTATATTTCTTATTGTAGTGGTGAAAATGGGATACCATGCCCTTTTACCTTATGTATTGGTCCATTTTATTAAATGCAGTAATTTAGTTTATTTATGTTCTTGTGTAAATTAATGACTTCTTAACGTTTTGATTTATCATTTTAGATATTTAATTTTTATTTTTATATTATTTATTCATCATTTTAGATTAAGTATAAGAGTATGAACATGATTTAAGTCATTTTGTATTTTAGAACTGAATCTTAACTTTTTAAAAATTAATATTCAAAATTATACTTTTTTAACTAATTTAATAGTTATTGTGAGTTAACATTGTGTATGAGAAAGATAATAGAACTGAAAGTGAGAATGATTTGTCCATGTCTATGAGATCTCAATTGGAGGATTTGAAGATGAAAGTCAAGGAAATGGAGTGTAAGATGAATGTCGATGGTGACAATGACATGATCCAAAGAATGGAATCGGCCATCAAAAATCTTATTTTTGTCACTTAAGGCATAATGTTGAAAGTTGTGATGGGGACAGTTTCGGGAAATTCAAAAATCAACAAACAAACAAAGAAACAAGGAAAAGACAAAGACCCTCAATTGGTTAAAGCTAATAACAAAAAAGGGAAAAAGGTCCAAGATAAAGAAGATTGTGGGGAGCTTCTTGACGTTTTGTTGGAGAACTGGAATTTGATCAAGTAGTTGTTATGGCTCTTAGGTGTTGTTTCATCTGGTTGTTGATGGTGTTGATTCCTTTTCTTCTAGTTTTCTAGTTTTGTGTTGTGTTGTTTTTGGCAAGCCTATGTGCCCTATTGTTCTTTTGGTGGCCTACATGACTTGTCTCGGGTTTTATTTATTTAAGTTGATGTTTTGAACTCTAGTGTCAAGGCCCTTTTTCCCTACTAATCTAATAAAAAACATCATGCATGTTTATACTAATGAACCATGTTGTTGTATTTAAGGATATTCACTCATTAATCAGAAGATCACATAAGAGTTACCAAGGAGCATGCTAGGGTAGTTGATAAAACATTTATGAAAACATTATAGCAACATTATCAAAGCATTTAGCTAAGCGCTACTTGATGATTGTATCTTATGCATCTACATGGACATGGAACATGGTGTAACACCCCGTCGTAACCCCAAAGGACAACTAAGGCAACGATTACCACACAATTTTTTTTAAAGTAAAACTAACATGCCTGAGATGCACAAAAGTTATGACATGAAAATTCATTTAAACAAACCCAATATCATTTACGTCCCTCGGGGTACACGAGGATACATTACGAAATCTTAACGCCATACATCAATGATAAAGAATGAAAACCAAATTTAAACCATGACAAGGCATACATATAAACCATCAATAAGAACCATTCATTCAAATAAATACAATACTTTGAATAACGTCTGATATGGATCCATCCCACACAAGGTTCACCAATGATAAATATTAGATCACATCCTTTTCATTACTTTACACTGTTCAAGTCTTACAATGATACAAACATGTTTCCCAATATGGGCAGGAACCACATAACAAGATAAGATGATACATCAGAAAGATAAGAACAAAGTAATGTAACTGGCTCCAAGACAAATACAACTTTGGAGTCGCTGCAACGGCACCAATCTGCACCTCTCGATCCTTGACTGGGGACCCAATGGGGTGCTTAGCACGTTCCACCCGACCACGTGGGTCCGAAGACCCACCCCCCGTGCTAAGGAGCTGACAAGAAGAGACCTCAACCAAGAACATCCAAACAGGGAACCACAAGACTCAACATCATACAAAGGTATCACGAAACTCACGGATTACAATGACATAAACAACAACATTCATGAGTCAACAAAATCAAATGAAACTATGAAACTCATCACATTTAACCCAAGCAATAACAATTGAGCAAGTCACCAAAGAGCATCTATAAATCATTTTCACAAGAATCTGAAGCAACATAAAAATTACAATATCCAGAGGCGACAAGAAGCAAGAACAAGGGTGACTAGTCGGGAGGGTCATCGCATAGCTCCCATGGGATCCCCTGGCACTTCCTCCAACCGAGGCGCCGGCACCCATCTATGGATTCCCTAGCCCTCGAGAATAACATAAAGATACAATAACCAGAGGCAACTACAACCAAGCACAAGGGTGTCAAGTGGAGAGTGTCATCGCATAGCTCTCATGGGATTCTCCTGGCCCTTCCTCTAACTGAGGCGCCGGCACCCATCTATGGATCTCCTGGCCCTTCCTCCTACCTGAGGCACCGGAACCATAGGGTAGCTAATGCGGAGTCAATAATCTCTCATGAAGACGAGACTATGACTTTGCCGACCACGGCCTTCTCAGTCTATCACTAGTCTATGGTAGCCCTAATGCATAGATGAGGAATCCAATGTTTTATTATCTTGTGTTTTTAAACTACCCAACCCCCTAAATTCTATTATTTAGGTTATCACTTGTTTAACTACTCTTTCGTGGGTTATTCTGAGCCCTTCCTCATCCTGAGGCGCCGACGCCCACGAAGAGCCACTCTCCCTAAGACCCCTAACATAAACCAAAGTAGGCAAGGGTTGTACCGTAACCGGAAAACAAATAATCTCAAGACCAAACTACGCGAGGCATTAACCATCTCGCTATAACACATAATCAATGTCTGAACAATTCATGTACAACCCTTTTAAAATCACGATATCAAACACTTGCCTCATCAAGGGCACATAAAGAAAGAATCATCAACTGACAATAATCTCAAGCCTCTAGAAACCAAAAGAACGACAACCCACAAACAATGGTAAAATGAAGCAACCAGAGTTTCCAATGATACGGTCTGCAAGCCAACTTCAACACCAACCCAATGAACAAAAGTTCGTCACATAAAAATAAACTAAGAAGGTCACACTCATCAACACATCCAAGACTTCAAGATATTCAAAAAGGATTCCAACCAAAATCAATTCAAGGAAAAGTCACAACGAAAGGACCCATCAAAATTATCTTTTAATCCAACACAATCCAGTACTCACAACAACCATGATGGTAATAGTTAAAACGATCAACTCAAACTCATTTCCACTTCCATTAAAATAGTACAAACAAACAATCATCTCAACCTCCATTAATCAAACCAACAACCATTCACTAATTCACTTAAATTCTACACCTATTATTATACAAGTTTAACAAAACTACAAATAGACTCAATAGAACTTACTATATCCTATAATTGTTCAAAAGCAACTAAAACAATCTTCTCTTCCACTCTAATTATGTTCACACCTTTCACTTAATCAAACTAAATTATTTAACACAATAATGACGTAATTTTATTTTAATTTTATTATTATTATTATTATTATTATTCTAGTTTTCAATCAATTATCATAAGCAACTAATTATTATTTAATTCCTCCACATGTTCAAAGTATTTAACTTCAAAGATCATTCTAAGCAAACAATTTACATTTTACTCTTACATCTTTAAGATCATTTTACAAGAAAAACACTAAAGCAATTATACACATATTTTCTAATTACTCAATTCACATTTCCACTATGGAGCACTCTCCCTAACACTTTCAAGTGACAATTCATAATTAACATTTAGGATATCATTTGCATTTTATGTCACCGCTAATACCCTTAACTTAAAAAGTAAACCTACATTTCCAACTAAACCAACAAGCAATAAAACCTGATCCAACATTAAAGTTGTCAGGAACGGTGAAAAACAAACCATCATGATTCAATCCTCATCTTGATAGAGCCTTTATCAGGTTCAAATGTGGATAAGGCTGAGTATTTCCAGATAACATTGCTTTTAGTTGGATCCCAAAATGCTGCGACTTATGATCTTTTCTAGACATCTTGCGCAGAAGCGGGCAGATGTGGTGAGATTCAATTAGTAAGGAGGTTACCTAAAGACAGAAGAGGTATTAAAAGAAAAATACAAAAACAAACCTTGTCTAAATTCTTCTGAATGTTAAGTTAGGTCGATTTGGAGAAGATATCGGTCTCAAATGTTATGAGAGCTGGGTATGGTATTATGAACAAAGAAACTCTCAAGAGCCACACACAAGCTATCGATTTGGTTCAACAAAATTTCTAGAGGAGTTCAAGTGCTGCGGCTGAGATTGGTTGACAACAGAGTCAACGAGATTATTTGAACTTTCAAAATTTTCTATTATGATTATTTAAACCTCTACAACATTCTATTTTCAAGTGCTGCAACTGCGATATATGCCACTAGAAACAGGGAGGTTAATTAAATCTATACGCCGTACTATACTCAAGTGCTGCCGTTGTGACAGGCGAACATGAAACCTGAGAGGCTATTTAATTTACTACACTTTGTAAAACTAAAATTTGTAGCTGTGAAAAGGGGTAATGATTCTAGGGAGGCTATTTATTTCTGTACAACGCCTCAATTCTACATGTTGTAACCGTGACAGATTACCATGTATATTAGAAAGTGAATATTGGAATTTGAAAATATCGACATCTACTTGCATTATTATCAAATCCAAATGTTATCCTCAAGGCTGAAGGGAAAGGTGAGGTGATAATCTGTGACTTAAGGTTAGGAGAAATATTGCACAACCTTTTCTTTTTGAACCAGACGTATTTCTGTTGGCAGCGGGTTTCCAGAGGCATGCTCAATTTGCAGTTTGGAGATAAATTTCTTTTCAAGTGCTGCAAATGTGACAAGTTGCCAAAGAATCAGGGAAGTTATTTAAATTTAAAACACCCTACCATGTCCCAGTGCTTCCGCTATCACAGGTTGACAATGAAACAGGGAGATTATTTAAAACTTAAACTTCCTATTATGTTCATATGTAACAGCTTAGGCAGATTGACAATGAAATTAGAGAGATTCTTTTAAACTTTAACTTTCTGACAGACGACTGAAGGTGCCTGCCATGATACAATGATAGATGGAAAGACTAAATTCCAGATGCAACCTTACTTGAATAATTATAATAAGTCGAACGCTCCCATATGAGAATTGGCCACCAAATGAGAGGAACATAAAATGAATTCCTATTGTGATCAGATGATGATTATTAAATATTTAGCAACATTACTATTCCAAAGATCGTAAGTAGGCAGCGAATAGAAATCCAATCCAATTCAACAGTGTAATGCCATAGGAATAAAGGACGTCAGGGTAAATATGAGATGTAGCCCAAAGACACAAACCAGGCAGCCAATGCATCAGCTTCGATGCTAGATGCCATGTAAGTATTACAGTGCAACTGAAGCTAGAAGGAAATAACAATTTCCCAAAAAAATCACAGAGTACTGTGGTTGGGGTGACACCAACCAGACCCGACGCTTAGGGAGCGACGTCTATTGGATAATATGACCTGGATTACAGTAGAGCCCTTAAGATACTCCAGACAAATTTAGCTCTAAAAGAAAGCTTAACCCTATCGATCGGTCACGCATAACTTAAAGTGAAAGAGCCTGTTAAGGATGCGGATGAAATACAGTTGGTTAGCATGGCAAAATTCCTACCTTGTGCCGGATTGTCCAGTCTTGCATACTCTATGCACCATTGCCATAGATAAATGCGGATTCAAGCCTAAGAGCGGTTGAGTGTCCATAAGAAAGACAAGGAACCAACATGTGAAAAGCAAGAACTTAGCTAGGTGCGTACGCCATTGAATAGACAACTCTGAGCAAGGGTAAGTAAATCTCATACAATGGAATGGGAGGGCTTCAAGCTTTCAAACAACTGTGTATGCTTGGAGAGGACGATGTTGATAAGTATCAGAGGATGAATATTAATTCCAAACTTCAAAGATTATGTAAGCAATGTTTCCAAACACAACATCGACTTCTGTCTGACAATAAAGATTTACAATCATAGCCCTAGCATACCGAGATTACTGATAGAGGAGAAGATCGAACACAACAATATAATACATTTTTTTTTTTTTTATCATTAAACGATAACAGAAGTGGGAATGATGACGAGACCCACCTGCATTCCTATGCGGCTGGGATGAACTTGAGGCGAAGATTCACCATTGCTGCCATATCCCCATCCCAAACGGCGACTGGCCCGCGCTCTGGCTATCCTCTCGAGCTCTCTACAATGCAGCCTTTATACGCTAGATATGATTCCAATTTTTGTCTAATTTGTGCGAGCCGAGCTCTACACAATGCACTCCAAGCCCTCCGGATTGAATCTGCACCTTCCCCGTTTTGGAAATTCGCGCATTCCATTCATGGCCGAGAAGACGATATGCTAGTGAGCTTTAACTCCCAATTGCAGCAGTCAGTATACCCTAAAAAATAATCCTCTCGTAATGGCTGAGAAGAAGATGATATGATAGCGAGGCTTTTCTTTTTTCTTTTTAATTACTATCTTAAAACAATCCTCTTATCTCTGAGGCAAGGAAAAAAAACAATTAAATCTCAAAAGAATAGCAAGTCTTTTGTTTTAAGTCGTGCATGAGCACACGCTTTAACCTTTTTCTGATTTTTCTATTTTTGCCAGCTTTAACTTTAGTTTTAAAGCTTATTTTCAAGATTTATTTGAAATCAGATTATTTTCTCTTTTAATTGCTTTACTTTCCTTTTAGAGAAAATATTATCCCTTTATTTAATTTAATTGATTTTGCAAATTACTCCACCCATAAAATATTAATTTCACCTTAATATCTATAATACGAAAATAAAATACAATATCACTCTAAAATTAATTTATGTAATTCATTATTTTGATTTTCTATATTCTAGTAGTAAAATTTTAATTAACGAATTAAACAAAACTGCTATGTTTATCAAGCAATTCAATCACATTGCAACCAACAAAGCACACAAATAATTGCCTATAACAATATCTAGAAAAGCCACAATGGAGGGGCACTACACATGGTATCCTAGTTTTGAAATTATAATATAGGCATAGATGCCAACCTCTAAATCATTGTATCAAAAGGTTGTGTTACCCTATCCAATAGAATAGCCCATCCTAGTGCAAGAGATCCTCTAGTGGTATTGATATGTTCATATAACTTTCTTGATGATCTTCCTATAATAACTTGAATGCCCAAGAAAAGAATAGACTTCACACAATGTTTTTAAGGCCTCTACAAAATGATAATTATAACTTTGATGAGATCATAAAACATGACATCTTTGCATACGGTGTGCCTCAACAACTTGCCATGAGGACCATGAATGTACAATCATTTAAATTAAGTGTAATACTTAACTACCTACATCTTTCAAACATCAACTAAAGTGAGTCAATATGATCACTTACCATTTTATAGATGGTATAATCATCTAAATAGAACTTGTGGACAATGATTTTGGCACCCTAATGCTCTCTATGACTTCTAGGGTTTTTCACCTAAAAGGAGAGAGATGGGCCAAAATGGGCAATGTCTACACTCAAGATTAATGTAAAGAGGGATGTAATATGGCTAAATATAATGTTTAAATGCAATAAGTTGAAAGAAATGTGAATTATTGATGTTAAATCTAAGAAATGTGAAGTGTTGGAAAACACAGTGTTGTATGCAAACATGAATTAATGACCTAGAAATGTCCATGAAACAAAACAAAAAACTGTAAAACTAAATATGTGCACCTAGAGGCTGAAAAAGGATGGCATGAAGGTCTGGAATCTTGATAAAACTATTGCAAAAGTCAACTGGGACACTTGTGCCAATCTGGGTGACTTAGTCCCAGTTCTGGAAAAATTGCCCAGAAACTCGTTTTGGATAAATGGGTATCCAAATTTGCAAAAACCTTCGAAAAACAAGTTCAGTGGGACTAATTTTCCATTGTTGGTGACTTAGTCCACTTCTGAATTTCTAAAAATTTGAAAGTGGAAACAGAAGCCTTTGGTTTGCACTTTTATTCTCTACAGGTGTTCGCTTCTAAAACTCTGATTTTCGGGCCTGAAAGTGACTTTTTGCTGATATTTTTTCCTTTGCAAGCAAGGATAGGTCTTCAAAAAGTCTTCAACCTAATCTTCAATGATCTTCAAACCCTCAAAGTGCCTAAATTTGCAAACACACAATGAAAGAGAAAGAAATGTTGAATGTTAGGGCATGGGGGTTTGCCTTGGTCAAACTCCTTTTTAGGTAATTAAACCAAAATGAAGGAATGAAACAATGAAGCATGAAGTAATGGATTTGATACCTTGCCATGATGATTGATCTTGATTTTCTGTAGCAATAGTTGAATAATCTGCTCTTGAATGTCTTTGAATGTTATCTTGATGCTCTAGCTTGCTTGAGAAGAATAATGAAGATGAATGATGAAAGAAAGAGGAGTGAATGAATTAGGTCAAATGAGAGGTAAAACCCTATATTTATACACAATTATACCCTAATTCCCGAAAATACCTCATCATAGGCCAACCTTAGGTCTTAAGGAATAAAAACCTAAAAGAAATTTAAGTTTATTTTGATTTTTGAGCCAAATGGGACTAAGTCGCCACCAATGGCGACTTAGTCCACTTGGGCATTTTTAAGTGGATGTTAGGAATTGTGATAATTTAAATAATTTTTATTGGGTTCTTCTTCAACAAGACACTTAAGTAAGGCCTATAAGTGTATAAAGGGGCCATTTAAAGCATAAGAAAGGTGTAAATATTGATGACAAGCCTAGAAAGTGTGAAATTTTGTTACAAGACCTTACAACACTTTGAAATAGGTCTTGGTAAGGTTATTTAGGTGAATTATGATATTATGGTCTTAGAAAAGTGTGAAGATGTGTTACAACACCTTTACAAGACATCAATAAATGCATTTTATTCAATTTGTAAGGGCCCAAGACCTAATCTAGATGTGTAAATTAACACCTCACAACACTAAATCAAGGCCTCATTAAGTCCAATTTGTCATAAATTATTCCCATATCAAGCAAAGTATACACTTTTTGGTGACACATTAAGCCCCCACTTTAGTGAGAGGATGAACTTGCTTCAAACTCATGCTAAAGTAGCCATTCAAGAGGAGTCCAATCAAACCAATGTGGATGACAAAGAATGACAAAGATCAAAGGAGGTTGCACAAGCCCCTAGGATCCAAGATCCTAAGTCAAGCCAACATAAGTGCAAGAGGACACACACAAAGTGAATGATTTGTAGCAAAACAAGATACACAATCATGCAATGGCAAGAACTAGAAGGAAATGAAAAAGGGGTGGATCAAGCTTCAACCATTTGTCCAACACGTTGTGGATTGGATCTAAGTTGTTTGTTCATAAAAAGAAAAGTGTACTCACTCTGGGGTGACGAAACTCATGGTTGTTTGTCGGGTGAGAAGGCCCATGTATACTCACTCTAGGGCCACAAAAATTTTGGTTATCCACGGGGTGAGAAATCCACAACATACTCACTTTAGGGCCATGAAACTTTTGGTTGTCTGCGGGGTGAGAAAGCCCTAAAAGGTGAGACACATACAAATGATATGTGCTCACATTCACATAGGTGGCTATGGGGAAAATTCATGCCTCAGAATGGGCTTCCCACTCAAACCATACCAAAGGTATACCTCTTGATAACTTTAATAAGGTGCCACAATGATGTTCGCGCTCTATGAGGTAAGCAAAACTTCGTATGCTTGACACTCATAGACAAACAAGATGGGACCACAATCATGCAAGTTGTGTTATGCAAGGTGGCCATATGATAATAGTTGTAAATTGTAAAATAGTGCAAGGAATGTTCAAAGGGATTTTGCTTAGTTCATGCAAGGTCTCATCTTAGGGAACATTGTGCTTAACGTCTCCAAGAGAGGATGTATCAAAGGAGTATCACACTCTTGGAGGGAATCAAGCCTAATGACTCCACCAAGAAAAGGATGCATCGCAAGAAGAAAGAAATCACATAATGAAATGTGAGTGTTGGTGTATGCCCCAACTTTAAAGCGGCTGCAAACACCAATACTATGAGTAATTGC